>OVAN01011102.1:0-14833 GCA_900406275.1 Anastatica hierochuntica
GTCTCTTCGTTCCTATCGAAACGCTCGCAAACATTTACGGAATTTTGCAACGTCACGAATCGAGCAACGCATAGGACGATCAACGCAAAGAGTTAGAAGCGAGATGACAACTCGCGTTCCTTCCTCTACGCTACATCAAAATTCGTACGAAAAATGATTCAATTTCACAAACACGACAACCGTATCAAACACGGCCAAACTCGGCCAAAAAGATAGCAAAAAAATATATAATAAATACTAAAACATACAACCCTATTCTACGAGTCCCCGCGAGGGACATAAGAACCGAAAGTTGGGAGCCCATAATCCCCGGTTAAGTTCGGGGCTGGTCAACCTCATCGCCTTCGCACCGAGTCGAGTAAACCACCTCCTCCGAATCCTGAGAAACGGAAAGCGGGTCCCAATGGATCTGAACCCTATCTTCGATGGAAGGGATCAAGGATTCGGCATTCGCATGCCTATCCATCCGGGTTTTTGCCTTCCTCATCTCGGTCTCATAAGAATAGCCCGGCTGCGCGGTCGAGAGAAAGGCACCAACTGAGCCACGACACTCGCGATATTCTCTGTGCATCTTGTACGCTTGTTGGTATTCGGAAAGCGCGGCCACATATTGTCGCGAACGCTCTCCATCGACTGATGCTATCTCATGCTTTCCGCTCCCGGATGCTCGACGAATCCACGATGCGTGGTGCCGCGACCATTCTTTGTCACGAAGGGGAGCTGTTGCAACCTCGACTCTCATACGGGCATTCTCTTCCGCGAGCTCCTTCTCTCTGAGCTCAGCAGCCCTCACTTTCGAAGTCCTAGCCTTTAAGGCTTCGTCCATCTTGTGAAGTCTCTACAAATAAAGTAGAAAGACCTCAGAGGGGTTAGAACCACACGAACAAATGGAACCACGTCAAAGAGTTGGAAAAACTGACCCCCATTCCTTGGAGTAACGCTTCCTCATATTGCGCCGATCCTATAAAACCCCCCTTTGGATGCGGTGTTAAAACACGAAGCCTATAAAACCCCCCTTTGGATGCGGTGTTAAAACACGAAGCATCGAAGTCGGGAAAGGCATCAGAATCAAATAATCCCCCGAACAACGACAACAGACTTCTGCTCGTCCCAGCTCTATCCCCACCAAGGAAGTTAGGGTCCCACTCTCGTTCGTTTCCGGCAGCTTTTTTCCCATCGTTCAACGCTCTGACATTATCAGAAGATCTCCTCCTCTCAACGAGCCCGCCACCTGACAATCCAGCGATCCTGGAGGACCTTCCCCTCTCTCCGGATCTATCGCTTAACTGTCCGTTGTTCCTTCGGGATCTTCTCGTCTCCCTAGTGGGAGGCAGCTCATGCGCAGAAGAGCCAACGGTACCCCGCTCCGGCTCCTCTGCCACACGAGTCTGAGCACGAGCACTATGGTACTCGATAGCGTAACGGACTCGCTGATGGGAGAAGTAAACCCATTGGAACAGACCGCATCGTAGGAGATTCCTAACTCCGAGCATATCAGTCGGTACCGAGAAAGAAGCATCGGTACCTGCGAAACGAGAAGACAACAGGTTAACAACCGGGCGCGAGAAAGAAAATTTTGAAACGACCAAAAACAATACCTAGGGGATTCCAATCATGTTTGAAATCGGAAACAGACTCGCTCTCTACAGACGAGCTGTCTAGGCGAACGAAGAAGAACTGGTCCTCCCAACCATGGAAATTGGACGTCTTCGCCGTGATCACCTTCATCTTGGTCCTCGCTTGAAGGGTGTACCTTAACGGAAACCCCGTCTCCACCGCGTGTAGCATGCTCATCAGGTGGTCCGCATCTAGAGCAATCCCACGCTCGTAGCCCAGGACTAGGAGACCGACGAGGTACCGAAGGCCGCCGGGATGAAGTTGGCTCAATGAAATGCCGAGACGCTTTAAGAACTGAAATATGGCCCCCAAAATGGGAAACCATCATCGACAATGCGCCAGAAACACTTCATAACACGTGAAGAAGCCTTCGGGCGGGGAATCATATCTTTCCCCGGGCTTCGGAACGTTGAACTCGTCGTCCTTCGGAATTTGGTAAAAACTCCGAATCGAGTCGAGGACCTCCCCATGACAATTGCTCGACCCATGTGCGCTCTTCTTGCAGCGTTGCCTCTTCAAAACCCACGAGTCCGCCAACGGAGCTTGCACTTGGCTCATAGAGACCCAGAAGCTCCTTATTTCAGCGGTGACGATCGAATGCCGCAAGAACTCTACTTCCGGCACAGGATCGACTTCCGAAAGCCTTACTCTCACGGGAGAAAAGATTGATGGTATGGCGTTCTCAGAAACGTTATCCTTTTGAGTAAAAGGAGAGAGAGATGGAAAGGGAGAAAAATTCTCAAACTTGTGGAGTTTCCTTCAAATGAATAAGTGAAGATTGTGGAAACAAACTTCACCTACTTATAGGAAAAGAGATTCAATATTCATCCTTGGACTTTTCAGCCATCAATCTCGCCAAACATCCCAAGCATACCTTCAAGTTTGCGAAAACAGCACTACGGTTCTCGCATACTGGGGGGCTAACTATTGGGGTCAAAAACTGTCCCGACGAAATCGATGCCTGAAAAGGACTACGGAAACGATGTTCTCTCCCTCGAACACAGGAATCGTAAGAATATCGTAAAATTCTGAGACCCTCATCGTTCAGGCTGTCTCTTCCCGACTTGGCTTCAAAGCTTCGCAGATAGTCGATCACGGCCAATTTCCGTGTAAAGTCTGTCCGTCCTCAAACAACTAGAGCATCCAAGCGCTAAAGTTAGCATCGATGGTTCTCGGATAACTCTCACGAGGCAACACGATACGTCCTCCGGAGCGATACGAAACCACCAAAAGCGTTAAAGAACCGCGTCACCAGGACGCCGATTGACGCAAAACCTACGAACGAGTCTTGGAACCAATTGATGACTGAACTAGAGGCCGATCTAGACATCGATTGGAACCAGGACCAGAGGTCCGTCTTGGCGCCAATTGGTGCCAAGACAGAGTGTCTGTCTTAGCGCCAATTGGCGCCAGGACAGAGTGTTTGTCTTGGCGCCAGTTGGCACTGAGGCACGGATAACACTCAGTCGTAGTCCATTGACTGAACCACGTCCTTTCCGATCGTCATTTCGTTCGTATCGACACTTGATCGTCTCTCGTTTCGTCTCGATTGGATTTTCCGTCAAACCGTCATGACAATAGTCGCAAGGATTCGTGCTTCCTGTGACTTCGTATCAATCGTATAAAACGACGACGATTAACTTAAACACAGGAAGAGTCTAAACTATACGATCGGCCTTAGTGATCCACGAAGCTGTTGTCGCTTATTCCTGCGAGAAACGGTTTTCCGCGATAAGTCGTAAAAATCACTTAGCCGCGAAACGGCCCGAATGGGCCCAAACAGCGATAACGGTGCACTTACGATTTTCGGGTGAGAACCGGCCCACTTGCAATTACGGTTCACTAGGGTTTCGCGAAAATATCAAGCTTTGAGAAGATAAGGGAGGATCTCGAAAAGATATAGGAAAATCGGGGAAAAACGAATATTTCCAAGAAAAGATATGCACGAATTGGGACGAGAAAGGAAACGAGCCAAGCCCAAGAAGACCTATATAAAGGGTCCGAAGGAAGAGATAAAAGGGAGAATTCATACACAGAACTTTTCGTCACCGCAAAACACTTAGAAAAACTAGGGTTCTAACTTGGTTTTCGTTAGCGAGCTGCGTCTCAACTAGGTTACGAGTCTACACTGTAGTTCTAGGTAATCGTCACCAACAGTTCGCGGCCACGGCTTAACATCGGTTGCGCACGCTCCGATCACGAAATTCGAATAAGATCCCTTAACTTTCTTTGTTAACTATGTCTGTCGAATTGTTCTTCGCTTACTTTTTTCGCTTTACTTTTGATTCGTTCTCGTATTCATTCTGTATTCGTTCACTTTAACCTGTTTTACGAATCTTGTTACTTTATCACCGTTAAATTCATATCGCTTCGCAATCTGTTTCGTATTAATCCACTTTCGTTATCAACTTGTTTCGTTTCGTAGTCTATTTATCTTTTTGTTTCGTATTTCTTCTTTACTAACTCTTAAACTCACTGCTTGATCTGTTGATCTTTGGCTACAGAGAATCTGTGAGCCACATAACATTGAGAGTGAGAATTTCGGTTCCCACACACGCGTCCAATCATTGACGCGAATCTCGCGAGGGAGTAACGGCTATATTCTCTCTCTTCAAATCTCCATAAATCTTCGCTAACGGCTATAAGTTATTCTCTTCACCATGTCAAATAGTTGGGCTTTTTTCAAACAAAATAATCCTCCTTGAAAGCTGGAAGCGATTCGCGAAAGTTCAAAATTCAAAGCCCTGAGCCCAGACGACAAAGAGCCAGACGCAACCTCCCATCGCAGCAATGCTCATTATCTGATGAAACTTGAACCAAAAGCAAGCAAACACTTGAGGAAAGTAGAGGCGGCGCAAGCCATAGCCAAAAAGGCCAAGCGACTCTTGGCTTCCTGCCTAAGCCACGTGGAAGACAAGTTATTACACAACTTCGGATCGAACTTGTGCAATAAGGTGCAAACTGTTGGGAGTAATTTAGGTCATGAGAATTCCCCAGACTTAGATGGAATACAACAGTAAGACCTCAAAGTAGGGGAATGCCAAGAAGCAGGAAGCTAGATGACGTCCCATAACCGGAAGTCGGAAGTAAGACGACCAAGCATAGCCGGAAGCCGGAGGCCGGAAGCAAGCCGACCACCGCCTCTCCCCTATTTTCGCTATTTAAATTAGTAGATAATTACATGTATTATAGATAAATATGCATATATTCTACAGATAATCATGATATATCCAATTCTTGAAGGGATAATCATGAAACACATGTATAAATACCAAGCTCAAGGGAAAAATGTGTACGCACGAAAACCCTAAGCCAAAAATCAATACACAAGCATTTCTTTGCCATCTTTGATCTTCGATCTTAGCACAAACATTCCAAAACCTTTGCTAAACCTTCATTGTCCTCCAGCTTTCGTAGTGCTACAAAGAACGACCAAAATCACCCATAACAGGTACTATGCTGAGTCTTTGACAACACCAGGGACAATGCCGCGGGTAAGCTGGCGCCTGGCTGGCAAGAACCATACCAAATCGTAAAAGTCAAAGGAGTAGGGGCATACAAGGTACAAGACAAGTACGAAAAAGTACAACCAAATAGCTAGAACACGTTACACCTGAAGTCTTACTTCTTCTAAAAAAATGCTCCTGACTTGGACGACCATACACCAGATACTTTTCTCAGCTTTGGACTTTTTAATTTCTTTTGCACATTTTCTTATGTAATCATGCTACGTCTAAGGACGGATACCTATCAATAAACAGTTGTTTTCTCACAAGGAAATTCAGTTAAAGCAAGGGGCAACTAAGTTGAATGACAACTCCTCAATAAAGGAGTAATACAAGCAACATACCCTTCCAAAATGAAAGCGAAAAGCTCAAAAAAAAAAAAACTCTGCTTGAACAAGGGAAAATACCCGAAAGAAAGCAAGAGACAAACAAATTGCTTATTCTGCTTAATAGAAAGTGGCTAATCGGAAAGTCGAGAGCAAGTCGAGTGCTGAGTAGAAAGCAAAATAGCTTAATCGTGCTTACCAGGTCACAGTAAACGCAAAAGCTATGTGACCTGGCCACAAAGCATCACCTATACCTATTTACCTAGATGTGGGAAGTAGAAGAAACGTCTGGCACTTGGATCTCTTTGTGGGGAAGATCCATACCAGAAAAACAAATAAGACTGATTGTCACTTCCCTGCAGGAAGCAGAATGCAGCAAAAGCAAACAGCTATTTCCTGGTAGCAGAATGCCAACAAGCTAGTGGTTACCTCCGGGTAGCCAAATGCCAACAAGCTAGTGGTTACCTTTGGGTAGCAGAATGCCAACAAGCTAGTGGTTACCTCCGGGTAGCAGAATGCCAACAAGCTAGTGGTTACCTCCGGGCAGCAGAATGCCATCAAGCTAGTGGTTACCACCAGGTAGCAAAATGCCAACAAGCTAGTGGTTACCTCTGGGTAGCAGAATGCAAAAGAGCAAGAAGGTACCTCTGGGTATCAGGAATTACTAGTCACCCAAACTGGAGCAAAACGCATCTCGGGGACCTAAGCATTGTTTAAGGGCAAGAAGCAGAACTCCCTCAAAAAAAGAAAAGAGACATAATGAGATTGTCCCAACCTGGAACTCAAGAACTCTCACAAGACAAGGAGAAGACTAGAGGACAAGAAGTCAGAAGTCAAAACAGCCAGAACATCGATAAGAGACTAGAGGCTATAAGCCGGAAGTTAAAACGATCGAAACGCAAAGGCCATAGGCTTATAGCCAGAAGCCAATCGATTAAGAAGCCAAGGATAAAAGACTTGTCAAAGTCGTACATTGGATGCCATCTTTAAATCCTAGCCAAGAGTCTCTTAACGCAGAAAGGAAAAAGAGGATTTGAGAAACAAAGAACATTCATAAAAAGGTCGTGAAGGGCAAAAGCATGAGTCTTAAGCCCCGAAGGGAAAACCAAAGCAAAGCCATGAAGGCCATAAAAGAGTTAAGGCCACTAAGGCCATGAAAAGTCATTACAAATCCCACAAGGGGCAGATCCAAGCCTGTGCAGGGAAAGAAAGTGAACAACAACAACAAAAAAGATAATAAAATCCCACGAGGGGAGAGTGACTTGTTTCTTGATTCTGGGTCTAGAGGCTAGGCAGCTAGAGGATCAAAACAAGAAGACTTCTAACATTTGTCACTGAGTTTGTTGGGGTTGCAGAAGTCATGGCTAGAGGAATTTCTGGTTCATCTTCAAAGGTGGGAGCATCGAGGCCATTGTCTTCTGCCTCTCCTATTACCACCATCTTGTAATTATTGAACTCCTTCCTTAAGTTCCAAGACTTTGCCTCTCCCTTGAGGTAGCCTCAAACCATCTCCCAACGCCCAATAATCTTGGCACCATTGACAGCCATGGACATCTCCTCTGTGGAGGTTACTACACTCGCATCCAGGCTAGCAATCTATTCCTCCAGCTTTGCCTTCTCCTCGGTCAGGGTGAGGACCTTGTCTGCCACCTTCTCTTCTCTGATTCCAGCCCTCAGAGCAACCCCTTTGTCTCCCTCAGCTCCTTCTCTAGACCAAGAGACCTATCCTTCTCCACCTTAAGTTTCGCAAGGTAGTCTTCCACATGGGCCATCCTTGCAAAAATCACCTTCGTGGTGATCTGATCTTTACTATGGAAGAGTGATGCAGCTAGCTGAAGAGCAAAGAGAAGGAAGGTTATCCAAAAGGAAAATAAACAAACAAGAAGCCAACCAAAAGAATAGGGCGAACCAGTTAGCTTGACCATCCCTTTCTGAACATGGTTAAAGATCCCCAGATTGTCAGAAAGGAGAGGGTTAAAGGTAAGCGAAGGGAAGACAGAGCTCTGCAGGTGCTACAGGACACCATCAAGATCGCCAATCGAGGAGGAGGAATGCTTGGCAAGGATATTCTTCTGCTTCTTGGTGGAGGCTGAAGCCCTCTGAACCCCCTTCCTTTTGGACCCAGCAGAGGGAGACTACGAGATCTCCACCACTTCTGGAGTTTTGCTCCCTGTTGATGTGCATATATTTTATGCATTTTAGAACTCAATTCTTTTATTTTTTTGATGCATTTAGGTTGTAAATATTGCATATAAGTCTTAGAATGCATTTTTTTGAGTCTAGAGTCTAGTTTAGGAACATATTGCAGTTGCATATCATTTTCTTTGCATTTGTAGGTGAAACTTTGGAGATCAATTTGAGAACTTGAGATATAGATTCTAGAGGCTAAAAGGACCAAGAATCAAAGGGATTTAAAGGCTAGAAGTAATGGGAGAAAGTGGGGATCAATAAGGCTCTCGAAATCTAGTCGATCTCCTCTCAACCAAACGTCAAGGCTCCGCGTCTAGCCAATAATAGGCAATCGATTCGCAAAGTCTAGTCACTCGCTAGAAACTAAACAATAAAACATCGAAATCAACATCTGAGACTTCTGAGAGATTGCAATAAACAAGATTCGAAGTGATAAGAAGTCACCGTAAACGTCGGATAACAACGTCGCTTCAGGAACATGAGCAACACGGGCAACGGCAAGTCTATTCGCCCAACGGGCGACTAGAATCTCAACAACTCTAATTGCCCATTAGGCAACTAGACCCTAAGCAAGTCTAGTCACCCAATGGGCGAGTATGCTCTTGCCAAGCCTAGTCACCCATTGGACGAGTAGACTCTTGCCAAGTCTAGTCGCCCAATGGGCGAGTAGACTCTTGCCAAGTCTAGTCGCCTAGACACTTGCCAAGTCTAATCGCCCATTGGGTGACTAGACTCTCGGAAAGTCTAGTCGCCCAATGGGTGACTAGACTCGTGCCAAGTCTACTCGCCCATTGGGCGACTAGACTCTCGGAGGGTTGCCCAATGGGCGACTAAAGAGATGCCAACCCTAGTTTCCCATTGGGCGACTAGACTCTCAGAAAGTCTAGACGCCCACAATTGACTGGACCACGTCCTCTCGATCATTTTCTCCTTCGAATCTCAGTTCAATTTTCTCTTGTTTCGTCTCGATTGGAGTTTCCGTTAAAGTTCCACGATAATAATCATAAATACTTGTTCTTTTCATAAAAAAACTTTGTATCGATCGTATAAAACGATAACGATTAACTTTAACACTGATACTATCTAAACTATATGATTGATCTTATCATTTCGCGAAATAGTCACTGCGTAGTCGTACCAAAAATGATTTCTCCGAAAGAAATGGTAAAAGTCACTTCGTGGCAAAACAGCACAGGAAGGCCTATAACGCGAGAAAAGTCCACTTACGATTTTGAACGAGAATGGGTCCAACTACGTCAATGATTCACCCGAGTTCCGCGAAAGATAAATGGAAAATGCGATAAAGTTCAAGTTTGAAGATAATTATGGAAAAATCTTGAAGATAAGGAATATTCTCGAAAAAGGAATATTTTCGCAGAAGGATATGCTCAAATCAAGGGCGGAAAAGGAAACAAGATGAACCTACGAAGGCATATAAAAGTGGAGCTAAGGAGAAGAACGAGGGACACAGAAAATTTTTTTCACAACTCACACTTAGAGCAATTAGGTTTATGTTCGTTTTTGTTAGCGAGCTGCGTCTCAACTAGGTTTACAAGTCTTATGCTGTTAGAACTAGTATTCTCACCGACAGCTCTTGCAGCCACAATTTATCACTTGTTGTAACGGCTCAAACGCAGATTCGGAATTAGACATTGATTGCTCTATTCTGTTTTTCGATTCTCTCTCTTACTTTAATTATGTCGTCTGTTATTTTCTACTTTGGTCGGTTGTTATTTGGTTTAGAATAAATCCGAGACCTCAAGAAAAGATTGGGTTTCATGGTTTTCCTTCGATTACGATAATTGATTGTGCGTATTTCGGTTCCCACAATGAGCTACATGTACGCCTTCTCTAGATACAATTGATATGCATAGGTTTTCATGAATTTTGTAGCTTATTTCTTTAGCATTTTGATAGCTTTTAGGGTGTATATAATGCATTTAAGTGTTAGATTCCATCTTGTTTATAAGGTGAGTCTAGTTTAGGATTTTTGTCTTTGCATTGCATTCTTTTGCATTTGTAGGTACAACCTTTGGATGAGCAACTTGAGAGCTTTAAATGATGGAATCTTGTTGCTTAAATGGTGAATAAACAAAAAGAATCAAGAGCCAAGTTCAAGTGGAGAAGAGGAGTATATGCAAACAATATGACATTCTGACGGCAATTTTTAGAACAAGAAGAAGAAGCTGCCAACGTGAGCTGCCATCAATCTCAAGGTCAATCGTAGCCCACTTTGGGTCGATGCCAGCCTCAGTTGAGGTTTTGCTAGCAAAGGTGAGCTACCATAAACCTCTAGGTTGATGGTAGCCTATCTTGGGTCGATGTCAGACCACCTTGACGTAAAAAAGTGCTTCTAGGATACCCTCTCACCCCTCCCCCCCCCTTTAGTATAAATACATCTTCTAAGCCTCCAAGAACATTTGTACTACCTAAGCTTGTGTTTTTTGTGTGTTCTTCAAGTGTTTAAGAGTGATTTAAAGATTTGTAAACACTTAGTGCTTAAATCTCTCTAAATAATTCTTGTGTTTGTCTTCTCTTTAATCTCTTGTTTTTCTTTGTTCTTCATCTCTTTTCTCCTTTTTTCCAAGATTCTTCCTTTCTCACAAAGTTAGGATTTTTATTGGATTTCTTTGTGTTTGTTTGCTCTCAATCATCTCTTCTCATCTCTACTCATCTTCTTCTCACTTCAAGCATGGACTTTCAAGAAGCATGTGACACGTCTTGGTTCTCCATGGGCTTTATTGAGTAAAACACATTGGATCTTGGATTGGTAGATTAGAAGTGATTCGGTGGTTAGATAATGATTTCTAAGGATAGAATGAACTTAGATCTCTATGGTTTAGGTGTTCTTAATGCTAGATCTAGGATAAAAAATTGATCTTGATATGTATGCATTTCACGCCCGATAGGTGTTCGATAAAATGTCTAAGAGAACCTAAAGCATGCTAAACTTAGCTTAGCCAACGGTAGTTGATTGCTAGGGAGTTTAGTGACTATATGGACTTATTCTTAATGATTCCTAATTGATTTATCATTTGCAACAAACGAGAATTGAGTGAATGTAATCAATATGGAAATCGCCTATTGTCATGAGAGTGGATTAGGCTAGTAATGATTCCTTGATTGTGAGACTAGTTCTTTTGATTGACTCCTTTCTTGTTAGTTAGCCACTTGATTATCTCTTCTCAATTGCCAATCCAAGTCCACTTCTCCATCGTTTCAAGTCTTGTTTCGTTTGTTTAGGTTGTGTTGCTTGTTCTTTATTACGCTTGTGTCGCCACTTTTCTCTCTTCATATTTGCTTAGCTTAGGAGATATTGTATATTCTTAGTGCTTGAATATCTAGTTCTTGTGGGTTCGACCCTTAAATACTACAATCAACATAATCGTATACTTGCGGTTATTAGGGATTGTTAGTGATTGAGACTTATAAATTTAAAACTTGAAAAAGTTAATCACTATTGAAATCTAGCCTTTCAACAAGTTTTTGGAACCGTTGCCGGGGAACGAAGTAGATTCTCATTAGGATTTCAATCTTTCCTTAGACTAAGCTTTCTTTTTATGTTTATTTTTGTTTGGATATTAACTTTCTTCCAAGTGTTTGTTCTTTTTACAAGATCAATCACAAAGAAGAAACGAGATGTCTTCCTACATTAATTCAAAGTTGAAGCTTATGTTGGAAGAACAAGAAAGAGAGGTAGCTTCAAACCCCCTAGCTACCATGGAGCTTATAAGACATCCAAGGAATTCACATGAATATGGTGAGAGATACCATCCTAGAAATGAACCTTATAGAATTCAAGAGCCTCCTTCTCCTAAAGCTTCGAAGATTGAAGAGAGCAACATCATGCATGAAAGATTTGATAGGATTGACGCCATTAATCATCAACCATTTGGGGACTATGCTCAAAGAAGTCAATATGAAAAGGGTGAGAGATCCAATTTTTGGAAAGTGGAATGCGAAAATCAACAGAGTCATTCTTCCCAAGTCTCAAAGGAAGATGAGAACCACAACTTGCTTAGAAGTTGTTGGAAGGACAAGAAAGGCGAAGGATTGAGATAGAAACACACTTTGGTTCCATTCGTACGAGGATAGAAGATATGACCAACAACTTTGGCTCTCAAATGGAAGATAAAATGAAACATGTGGAGGAAACCAACACAAGGACTATACAAAGGGTTGAAGAGAAAGAAGAAAAGAGTTTACCTCTTGACAAAACCAAAACAAGGATGAGGGAGATCAAAGCAAGGATGAATTCCTAATTAAGACTGAACAAGCTATTATGGACTTTGAATCACAACTTGGATGCAAGATTGATGAAGATTTGTTTCTGAAATATGACGAAGAGGCTACAACCATTGGCATCTTCTACTATCAATACTTTCCTATGGGAGAGCCAATCTATGACGAGTATGGTGATAAAGTCAAAACCGTTTACATCTGAAGTGATTCATTCAACAACATCAAGGAAGTAGTAGGCACAATTAGGAAGAACCTTGAAGACCCTTTGGAGAATATATTGGTAACCAGAATTAAAAAGGAAAAAGAGGAGATTCCCATTGATGATGATGAAACCTCAAGCAAAGAAGAAGTCACACTAGTTGATATTCAAGAAGAAAAGGAGAGCATCAATGAATTTGAAGAACTCTTCGGATATCCTAGTATGAAAGCTATGAATGTAAATTTTGAGGAGGATTCACAAAAAGAATGGAGTCTCCCAACCAAAGAAGAATCACATGTAATCTTCATGGACAAGAAGGAATTCAATAAGGAAGAGTCTAAGGAGAAACAACAAGAGAACATTGAGGATTCTCAACAAAGGTTCCAAGAAGACGAATTTTCAATGAACAAACCTTGTGACAAAGACATTGGCTTGATCTCCACCAAAGAAGTGAGCATAGATGATCCAAGGAGGATTCTTTTTGAGGAGATAAAGATGAAGAAATTTAAGGGGTGGTTCTATGATGAATATGAGCCGGGTGATCCATGGCTTCATCAAGGGGACCTAAAGGGAAAGTCAAGCTAAGGGATTTTAAACAAAGCGCACTTGGGAAAGAATCCCATGAATATCCTTTTTATTATGCTTTTAGTTTAGATCTTTAATTTTGCTTGTGTCTTGGTTGGCTCGAAAATTTTTTTTTGATTAGAAGCTTGTAGCCCTTTGAGTTGAGCTTAATTATTTAAAATGCTTTCTAAGTCCACTTTGCTAATGATGATTAAATATGATTTAGAAACTTGATTAGGGATGCCTAAGAGTAGTGTTTATGCATGAATTTGTTTTTTGTGGTATTATATTAGCATTGGATTGGTGCATTTGGTTTAAGCTTCGTTATAAAGAGCTAATACCTAAGCAACTTGATTTGAATCCATAAAAGAAGAATAGACATGACTGGTGTGAATTGCAATATGTCTAGTTCTAGAATTGTGATTGCTAATATGACACAAATGGATTTGACATGAATGCTTAGGAAATCGATATGAAGCTTGAGTTTGGAAGTTATTTCAATGATTTTTCTAAGTCGATTTGAGTAGAACCGATTGAGTATTGACTTTTGCTTGAAATAGATCATGGTTCGTACTCTCATTTTGTATTTCATTCGAATTAAATTGTGTCTTGATACTTACATTACATAATTCTCTTATTTAGGCACAAACTCAAATCAAAGACAAATAAGAAAAGCACATGGGAAGACACTCAAAGAGAACAAAGAAGCTTTTAAAGGCATCCTTCTTCAAAAGCCGACCCCAACTCCTACGCTTCATCCTCTAGACACTCATACATATGAATTGTCCAAAGGTACGCCTACAAAACATTGTGAATACCATTACATATTTTCCTTTTTATGTGTGTTTTGAAAGGGTCACTCTCACGGCTTAGGATTCACCGAGATGGTGAAATATAAGTCCGAGGAAGCGCCTTAGTACTAATTATGTTTTTATTTGTGATGTATTCTCTTTCTTCATTCATATTTGAGTCTTGAATTGTATCAAAAATTTGCATAAATTGTTCAATTTTTTTCATATAGGATTGCATTTTGCATAAGGAACAATGATATAATAGCCTTGTTGATAGTTAAGTCTTACTTAATGGGCAATGCCCTAATTAGAAGTACAATAATGCTTAGACCACCTAAAATTCAAAGGAAAATCCATCTTTGGAATTATGCTTAGACCACCTAAGAATTCAAAGCAAAATCCATCTTTCGAATCAACCTCTTGAAGTCTTAGGTGAAGGTTGAAGCTAGTTATCATCTAAGGCTAACCTCAACTAAGTGAAACTTAAACTTGACTTAATAATCTTGATTATGGGCTTAGTCATACTTAACCGTGTATAAACACGAGACACTTGAGCTATGTTTACCATTTTTACCACCCTTCTTAGCTCAAGTGGCTACTCTAACTCTTAGAGTAGTTACCACACCCTTATCAACCTTTAGAACTTTCTTTAAAACCCCTTATTAATTTGAATGTGATGTCTCTTTCGGAAAGTGCATACATCGGCAAAAACCCGTGTGCAAAGAAGTTGAACAATAAGGGAGCGCTTCCTTAGGATTAGCGTCACTTTAAGGCTAATTAGAAATATAGGGAGGTTTTTCTTTGATGTTAATTTTGGCTTTTGGGTATGGGAATGTGTTGGTATCTCAACCATGGGAAGTAGGGCTTTAAAGATAGTTCACCCAAGGTTTGAGTTGGGAATAAGAGAAAGAGAAAATCGAAAAAAGGAAAGAAAGAAAATAAGAAGAAAAGTAACTAGAGATTAGAAAAGTATTAGCTCTAACCTTAGCATATAAAAGCCTAGAGAGTAAAAACTTAAGATCTAAGAAAAGAAAAATGAATCAAAAGTTTGATTAGAAAGTAGATCTAGAAAGATAGAAAGAAGGTTGGAAGCTAAGTGAAAAATGAAAATGAATCTCTAGTTGTTACAAAGGTTAATAGAAAAATGAGTTTAATTGGATGTAAGGATTTTGGTTTCAAGGACTTAAGTGGGAAACACAAAGGGTAGATGAGTAGACTTAGGAACTTTTGGGTGGGAATCATCAGAGGTAAGTAAAACCTTGTATACATAAATTGTTTGACTCCACCTCGAGTTTGTTGGGGTAAAAAACTGTCCCGATGAAATCGATGCCTGAAAAGGGTCTCGAAAACGATGTTTCCTCCTTCGGACATGGGAATCGTAAGGATATCTGAAAGCTC
>OVAN01011103.1:0-15014 GCA_900406275.1 Anastatica hierochuntica
TGGTCTTGGCGCCAATTGGCGCCAAGACGGACCTCTGGTCTTGGTTCCAATTGAAGTCTAGATCGGCCTCTAGTTCAGTTGTCAATCGGTTCCAAGACTCGTTCGTAGATTTGGCGTCATTCGGCGTTTAGACAATTTTTCGAAGCGACGCGGTTCTCCAACGCTTTTGCTGGTTTCGTATTGCTCCGGAGGATGTATTATGTGGCCTCGTGAGAGTTATCTGAGAACTGTCGATGCTAACCTTAGCACTTGGATACTCTTGGTTCTTGCGGATGGATAGACTTTATGCGGGGATTGATCATGATCGACTACCTTCGAAGCTTCCAAACCAGGTCGAGAAGAGACAGTCTGAACGATGAGAATCTCGGCATTTTTAGATATCCTTGCAATTCATGTGTCCGAAGGAAAGAACATCGTTCCCGTAGTCCTTTTTAGGAATCGATTTCGTCGGGACAACTTTTGACCCCTACAAGAATGGAAACAAAGTCAATTTGATGATGTCCTCCGACACTCCATTAATATTTACCGTTCCGGTTAACCTTTCAAAGTTTTCCAAGTGTTCTAGAGGGTTTTCCAACGCAAGACCAAAGATTCTAGCGTTTTGCACCATATTGATCAAGCTTGACTTCATCTCAAAGTTATTGTTCCGAATTGGTGGGGGTCTTATACCCATCATTTCGCCTTTAGTGAATGGCTCATCGCCTTCTCCAATCCTCGATTCTCCTCTAGGGAGGTAAATGGACAGTTCCCTTAGTCTTCTTAACCCACGAAATTCCCATGGTTGAGAGGGAGAATTCGTTTTTGTTGAGGGTTCTCCATAGGTGGAGGATTCTCTTGTCCAACTTCTTGATTCATACCCAACCTTCTTAGATGGGCTTATCTTTCTTTAGTTCTTCTTTGTTTTGATTGTTGTCTTTCAATGATTGTTGGATCGATGTCAAGATGTCTTGTATTTGGCTCACTTCTTGATCTTGTAATCATGTACCTTCACAAATCAAAGAAAATCCACAAAAGAAAGTTAGAAATTTAAATAAAATAAGCAAAAAGATAAATCATAGCCCTTGAATCCTAGAAATCTCTTTGAAGATCCTAGCTAAAGCCTAAATCCAACGGCAACGGTGCCAAAACTTGACGTGAGTGGGTTTCGTCGAAGTTTAAAATTTGTAAACCTAAACCGTACTTTCAATCCCGCAACAGAACAAAGTCAATTGTAGTACATTGGGTCGTCCAAGGATTTGAAGGCTAGACTACTAGAACCTAAAGAAAGGGAATACACCAAGAGTCCTAGTCTAGGTGGGCGATTTAGATAGGGATTGTCACGGGTCTGCACTAAATCTAATGATATTCAAGGCTAAACATGATGTAAATGCATAAAAGAAAGCAATAAGTAAACAAGAAAGTAAATACAACAATGAAAGAGTGAATTTGGATCTAAACAATAAAAAGGTAGAATCTTGAGATAGAGGTAATCGATTTGGGGTCAATCTAGTGATGCTATGGACTTTGTTAAGGCTTTATTAAAGGATTGAAGCTATTCCTAGACCAAGGATCCCCCTATTATCGATTAACCCGCTCTCATGGCAAAGATCTATTCACCTATATACATTACAAGACTCAACTCTCATTTTTTGCCTATCTAAATATGTATGTGATAGTGTTCCTCAAGCCCTTCTAGCCATTTAAAACCTTGATGTCCCATTAGGCAAAGTACTCTCATAGCTCAACACGAAAAACATAGATCTAGTTGTCTCAAGCATTTCATCGAACACTTTCTAAGCATCAATGGGCAAGCAATAAACTTTAAAGAACTAAACTACATCGAGCTGGAATCTATGCCAAAATCTAGCCTAATCATCCATCACAATCCTAGATCTAACCCTAGCCTACAATGTCTCAAAGTCCAAGAAGGATCTACTCACTAAGAGTCATGGAAATCCAAAGAAAAGAGTTTGGTCTTTGAGCTCTCATGGTCTTAGACAAATAGATCTAGAGAAAGAGATGAAAAAGAAAAGATCAAAATCACTCAAAAGTATCAAGATGTTATTACAAAGTTTTAGATCTTAAAATAGATGAAAGAAAAGTAAAGTTGATGAAAAGTTAAGCAAAGTTATGTTCTTGGTTCATTAGGAGGCTATTTATACTAAAGGAAGGAGTGTGGGTGCCTTAAAAATGGATTCTTCACGGCAAGGGAGGTTGTTGTCACCCCAATGCATGTTACCATCGACCCTTGGGTCGACAATAGCTCAGCTTTGGCAGCAAAGGTACCAAGGGAGGCTACTGTCGACCTAAGGTTGCCCACTGTCAACCTTTGGGTCGACAACAAGGCTCCTTGGCAGCTCTTTGTCTCTTCTTCCTCCTCTTGGATTCTCTACTTGATCCCAACTTCTCCCATAGCATTTATCTCTTTTTGTTCTTGATTTTTAGCTCGATTTCCACCTTAGATTCACCTCTAGAGCCTCCATAATCCATCTTGATTTTGCACCTACAAATGTAAAGAAAATGATATGCAAATACAATATGCTCCTAAACTAAAATCTAGGCTTAAACCTATGGATTCTAAGACTTATATGCAATACTTACAACCTAAATGTGGATGAAAGTAAGCTAAAATACATCAAAATATGCATGAAAATATGTACACATCACTTACCTCCTAAAGATCAAAGTTCATGACCATAATGGTTCATCTTTTCCATCATCAATGTGATAAAGTTCTTTATATCTCTTGTTGGGGTCAAAAACGGTTACGAAAAAATCGATGTCTAAAAGAGTAACGGAAGCATCATATCTCTTTCGAAAATGAAAATCGTGAAAGGATTAACAATTCTGAGGCTCTTTCCCTTATGTCAATCTCCTCTCGACCAAATGTCGAAGATCCGCGTCTAGCAATCCATAAGCGAACGCCTCGCAAAGTCCAGTAACTCGCGGGAAACTAAACGCGATAATAACGAAATCAACATCCAAGACCTCCGAGAGATCTCGGTAAACAAGTTCCAGAGCGATAAGAAGTCACCGTAAACGACGGTAAACCGCATCGCTTCGAAAATACGATCAACACGAACAATGGCAAGTCTGGACGCCCATTGGTGCCCATTCCAGGCTTTCCCGATTGTCTTCTCCTTTGTATCCCGGTTCAAGCGTTTCTTTTTTCGTCTCAATCGGAATCTCCATTAAAGTTTCGCGACAATAACCGTAAAGACTTGAACCTTTCGTAAAAACTTCATATCGATTGTATGAAACGATAATGGTTAACTCGAACACCAACATTATCTTAACCATACATTCAGTCTTATCATTTCGTAAAATTGTCACCGCATAGTCGTACGAAGAACGATTTCTCCGAAAAAATCGTAAAAATCACTTTGTCGCTAAACGGCCCACGAAGACCCAAAATGCGACAAAATCCCACTTATGATTTAGGAACGTTAACCGGCCCAATTGCGTCAACGATCTACCCGAGGTTGGCGAAAGATAAAAGGAAAATATGCACGAATCTAGGGTGGAAAAGGAAACGGATTTAACCTACGAAGGCATATAAAAGGAGGGCTAAGGAGAAGAATGAGAGACAGAGAGAAATTTTGTCACCACCAAACACTTAAAAAGTTAGGGTTTTACTTTCGTTTTTCACTAGCGAGCTACGACTCAACTAGATTTACGAGTTTATGCTGTTAGATCTAGGGTTCTCGCCGACAGTTTTTGTGGCCACGACTTTACACCAGTTGTAAACGCTGAAACACGAGTTCGGAATAAGATCTCTTTCACTCTACTTCGTTTATGATTTCTGCTTACTTTCGATTTACTTTTTGTTTACGATTTCGTTTTACTATCACTTTGTTATCTACGAATCCTGTTTACTTTTACTTTGCAATCTCTTTACGTTTAATTCATCGCCTGTTTTCATCGCGTTATGATCTCTCATTGTTTGGACCAACAGAAATTCGGGACCTTAGGGAAAGTTGGGGTTTCCTGACTTTCCTTCGATATCGTAAATCGACAGTGCGAATTTCGGTTCCCACAGTTTGGCGCCAGAAGGAGGGTGCATATTCGCGCAGGGTACGGATCAATCTAACTCATAGCCACAAAACGCTAGATCGAATATGACTATAGATGACCAGAACAACCAACCAGCTCGTGACGGCGACAATGCCAACGACAACGTTGAAAGCACTCCAGTCACGAACAACACCGCAGTCATCACTGACGCAAACATCGCAGCGCTCGAGGAGATCAAAAAGTTGTTCTTGACTCTCGAACAGAAGTCGACCGAACAAGACAAACTGACTATCTCCCTCGCTAAACAGGTTGAAACCTTAACTGCGATAACTAGAACCATCTTTCCGCGTGGAGCTAGCAGACTTTGCCGAAGGAGATTCGACTTCGCCACAATGCGTGACTTACTCCAAAACGTACAGGAAAATTCATCGGAACAAAGCCCCAATGTAATCACCCCTGTTGCACTTCGGAATAACGTGGAAGATCCCCCAAATCCCGACAAGGAAACGGTCGATAACGAAGATGAGCGAATTAACCTAGACTTTAGCGATTAATTCGATCCCACAGATGAAGACGTTGACGTACACCCAAGAAGGGTTATGGGTCGCATGACAAAGAGGGATTCTCAGCTCAACGAACCCATGACGGAAGAAGAGAAAAATATCTTCTGGGTAGAGCAAGAGAAGCAGACCGAGAAGTAGGCCAGAGCCATTCGCAGGATGCGCCAACCATCTTGAAAAAATATTTATAACGATCTCAACGAGATTCGCGATCTCCGCGACCTCCGCGACTACATCGCAAAAACGGCAGCAGAGGTCAAAGCGGTAAAATCGTAGATCCATCACGCGACTAGTGCCGCGCCATAGATCGATAGGATCCTCGAAGAGCCTCGAAAAACTCCATTCACTACTTGCATAATCAACGCCAGAATCTCCGATCCCAGGAAAGTGAAAATCCCGATGTACGACGGAACTTTCGATCCGAAAGCTCACCTGCAGACCATCCAAATTGCAATGGCGAGGTCCAAGCTCAAGGAAGGCGAAAAAGACGCTGGCTTCTGCCACCTATTCATCGAGTATCTCCAAGGGGACCCCCTCGAATGGTTCTCCCGCCTAAAGGTTCTCCCGCCTAAAGCAAAACTCCATTGGGAGTTTCCGTCAACTCTCCTCAAAATTTCTCAAACAGTACTCCATGTTTATGGACAGAGAAACTTCCGATGTTGACCTGTGGAGCCTATCTCAAAGCGAAAACAAATCTATCCGAGATTTCATGAGTAGGTTCAAAATAGTAATGACGAGAGTCAGGACTTAGGAAGACTCTCTGGTACAAGTCGAAGTTCAGAAAGTGGATAGCCCTTGAAAAACCACGCACTATTCAGGAGGTGCTTCATAAGGCCATGGATTTCATCATCATCAAAGAGGAGATTAAAGTTCGATCGCAAAAACACAAACCTGCGAAGGCGTCCTCGAAAGACTTAACCTCTGAATAGAAATCAAAAAAAGAAGGTCCCTCGTAATGACAAGTACATCCATCACATGGGACAAGACGTTCGAGGGGCGCACAATTACGCTGTCAATTGCCCGATTGAACAAGGTAGGACATCGGGGAACACATGGATGCAGAACTCGTCGTATGACGAAAACATCGTCTGCGAGTTTCACCAAACAGAGGGTCACTCCACCGCGAACTGCAAAGTTCTCAGAGCGAGGGTAACAGCAAAACTGCTCGCACGAGAAATCTCGGATGTAACCAGCGTTAAAGACCTCATACGCGATACAGATCGCCTGCTGAGGATCGAGAAAGTACCCACTGGAGATGTCACATCTCAAGGAACCCAAGCGGACAGAAAACGTGTCAGGAGACCCGATGAAAAAGGCAACGACACCAATCGCCATAGGGTGAATATGATCATCGGAGGAACCCAGTTCCTTCGCGACACCTCATCAATAAAGACCTACCATCGAAAGGTTGAGACAAGGGCAAACTGGTCCGCTCCACCCGACGACGCAAACGACACTATCACCTTTGAGGAATACGAAACCGTCAGGCTAGAAAAACCCCACAACGATCCTCTCGTGATCGACCTCATCATCAGAGACCTCGAGGTCACAAGAATCCTCGTGGATCCCGGAAGTACAGTCGATATCATCTTTCGTGACACTCTCAACAGGATGAACATCGCGTTGTCCGAAGTCACACCCATGCCAAAACTACTAACAGGTTTTTCCGGCACAACATCAATGACTCTCGAATTGATTAAACTTCCTGTGATGGCCAAGGAAGTTACGAAAATCGTCGACTTCGCCGTCGTCGACCATCCCGCCATCTACAACGTAATCATGGGCACACCGTGGATAAACTGCATGAAGGCGGTCTTGTCCACCTACAACCTCGACATTAAATTCCCAACTCCTAACGGAATCGACGTAATATGGGGATGCCAAAAGCATACACGACTTTGCTTCCTAGCCAAACATAAGCTAAGGCAAGTCATAGTGACGCCCATGGTTAAACCTAAACGAATGAAGACAACCTGACCATCAACCGAAGAATCTTCAGAAAAAGTTGTGCCAGAATCGTCAGCTCAACAAACGGCTCATGCCGAAGGAAACAAGAAAAGTTTTGAGCCTAACATCCCCGAAAAAGCAACACTCTCGATGCTAAAGGAAACCGTCGACCCAGCTATAGTCGTCACGACTGAAACAACCGACACAACTCTGCCAAACGAGTAGTCATTCGGAGTAACAAACTGAACAACAAGACGGCTTGATCCTCGAAAGAGGTACATAGGCAGCTCTTCGCAAGAAGAGTTCAGCTGTCCCCATCCTCTAAAAAGGGGGGGGGAGTGGGTGTACGTATACTCGTATACTCCCACATTTTTATATCCGCCTTGTACTCGATATTTTTTTAAAAAAAATTCGATAATAAGAAGACGCAACAAGATTTTCAGCAAGTCTCACAATACTCTTTTATCGCAAAAACACATCTTCTCGGAAATGACTTTACGGCTACCATAGCAAAACACGATTCACTAAAAAACGCCAAAGTAATATCGTATAACCCGGAAATGGAAATCATACGATAGAACCATACTTCTCTTAACAAACCTTGACTAAAACGTGTTCATTAACGCATTACACTACTAAACGGAAAGATTTTTAGGAAAGAGCGAGATGTCACGAATTTCCGAAAACACAATTCCGAACTCAACCAAAGCAGTCCTACCGCGACTGTAAATTACATACGAGCACTCGATCTTACACCATACTCGTCGTTGGCCTCGACGAGTAAATAAGCCAACTTAAACAAACGCACCTGACCTTTCTTGAATTGGTCCTCGTACATCCGACTTGGATAATAGCGTGCTATAAAAGAAATCCAAAATTTTTGTCAGCACTTCAAAGCAACTTAAAAATTGTCCCTTGATAGATGCTCGATTCCGACCATACGAGTCGTATAAGCCGAGAACATATCGCGGGCTCTAAATTGGTCCGGAATCAGGTTAAATCGCAACGAGAAATGTAAGTCGAAATTAGTCACCACACCCCCTAGAACCGAGAGTAAAGCTAGGTCTTGCCCTAAACCCATCACACTAGCCTCTAACATCTCAAGGCATGATATCTAACTGATACGAGATCCTAAAACATGTCTCATCGTTCATATCTAAACGCTCAAGAAAGTTTATGAAACTTCTTAACATCATGAATGAGCAACGCATAGAACGATCCACAAAAAGAGTTATATACGAGACAATAACTCGTATTTTCCCTCTACACCAAATCAAACTAAACCTAACACACTGGTCTCAAACATCTCAAGACATAGTATCTAATCGATACGAGATTCCAAAATTTGTCCCTACGCCTATGTTCTCATGTTCAAGAAAATCCGAAAGAATAAATCTTTCAAAAGATCGCACCCGAAACGAACAACGAACATAGCGATTCTAAGAGGAGTAGACATGAGACGACAACCCATGATCTTTCTTTGCAACCAGGATGCTACTCATATGCAACCAAATCATAACGAAAAACATCATTCATTAATACTAAAATTACAAAGTAAGAGGTTTCAAGGCCACACACGGCAAACCCCGAAAAAACATGAAATAGCCACACGTGGCCAAAATGCTACTAATAAACAGGGAACACGCTCCGTCAAAGGACGAACACATCTCACTCAGAAATTGTAGTTGAAATTACCAGAGATCGAGAAGTTGCATGCGCTAGACGGCCCTGGGTTTTGATCGACCACTCCTCCGTTGCACTGAGCAGTGTCCCCGACTTCCCCCGAATTGGAAGAAACGGGAATCGGGGCCTAGTGACCTGAAACCCTCTCTTCGATAGACGGGATCGAAGACACAACTTCCTTAAACCTCCTTACGCGACTAGAGATCTTGTCCATTTCTAAGTCATAGGAGTAGTCGGGAAGCTGGGTGCGATATAGGGCGCCTACTGAACCACGACATTCATGGAATTCCCGAAGGTCTGATAAGCACGATTGTACTGATCAAAGTCCTCTGCGAACTAAACTGAGCAATCGGCCGAGATCTAGGCGACCTCTTGCTTCCCGAGCCTGTACGCGCGGCGAACTTGCGACGCTTGACTCTGCGCCAATTCCCTTTCGCAAGACGAAATCGGTTTGACCTCCTTCTTCAGGAGAGCGTTCTCTTCTTCAAGTCTCCCGGCCTTGAACCGAGCCGTCTCCGCCTCCAGGTTGCTCACCCGAAGGGTCTCAACCCTCACATGGAGACCTTACAAAACAAAGTCATCGAAAGTTAGAAGCGATATCACGTGAACAATTGTAATGGTAACGTATGTACGAAAACTAACCCCCATGCACAAACGTGAAGCCTCCGCATATCGATCGGATCTAACGAATCCTGTGCTAGCCGCGGTTTGATATGTCGGGGCATCAAGGGAAGCAAAAAGTCCTCCCATTCCGGAACTTCTCCAAAAGGTGGCACCGAAGGTTGACTCAGACCACTACCATCTTCGCTGAGTATATCCTAGTGTCACGGCCCTTCAGACGGCCCTCTCCCATTCTCGGCAATACCACACCCATTGGCACGCACGTGCTCGTTTCGGGGAGACCTCTCCCTCTCAAAATCGGGAGGCAACTCATACGGGGTAAAATTATCCATAGTCGGTTGAAGCTCCCCTTCCGAAATCGTGTCGGGCTGAGTACGACTATTGTGGTACGTGACCGCGTTACGAACCCGCTGCAGGGAGAAGTAACCCCAATGGAACGGACCGCCTTAGAGAAGGTCCCTGACGGTGCAAATGTCGGTCGGATGAAGAGGTAGGGGATCCAATTCTGCAAAACAAAAAAATCATCAGATATCGGCAAGCGAGAAGAATGCGGCCAGAGTATCAAAAGCGATACCCGCGAGACCCCATTCACGCCGTAAAGAAGAAATGTATTCGCTCTCGACCGAAGCGCTATCTAAACAAACAAAGAAGTACCGTTTTCTCCATTTATGGAAATTGGATGCAAACGATTGGATCACGACCATGTTTGCCCTCGGTTTGAGGCAATAATGTAGCAATTTACCCGCGGTCGACGGAGTTAAAAGCGATAATAGATAATCGACGAGTTCAGCCCTCGCACGTAACACAAAACCAAAGAGTCCAACGAGGTGTTGGAGACCGACGGGCGAGAGCTGACCGATCGATAAACCATAATGATCCAAAAACTGGACTATCACTCCCGAAATGGGAAACCACAATCGGCAAAGCAACAAATCTCCTCGTAGCACGTAAAGAAACCACTAGGCAGAGAATCAGCGTCCTCTCCAGCAATTGGCATTCGGAACTCCACCTCATACGGGCTCGGCAGAAATCCCGGATCACGGCAAGGAAGGAGTTTCAACACTCGCTTGGTCTATGGGCGTCCTTTTTGAATTTTGGTCTCGGCGGACACCACGATTCGGCCGATGGAGCATCAATACCACCTGTAATCCGCCAGTATTCCCTCGCCTCATCAGGATCGATGGAGTGCGGCACGAACTCGACTTTCGGTACAACCTCGCCGTCCGGAACTCGTAGACTATCGGGGTCAAAAGTCGATAACAAGACACCCACGGATAGTAGATTATTTGTAGCCATGGCAAAAAAGAAGGAAAGAAAATGGAAAGGACAAGGATCTTGTTTTTACCTTAAGAAAATTTTTGTGAATTGAGCAAGTGAAAGGTTTGAAAATTTACTTCTCTTACTTATAGAAATAAAAGTTTACTATTCATCCTCAGACTTTTTTTCTTCTTTTAGCCATCAATTCCGCCTAACTTGCCTAATGTACCTTTAAAGTTCGCAAGAACATTTCAACGATTCTTGAAAACTGGGGGGCTAACTGTTGGGGTCAAAAACGGTTACGATAAAATCGTTGCCTAAAAGAGTAACGGAAGCATCATCTCTCTTTCGAAAAAAAATAGAGAAAGGATTAACAATTCTGAGGCTCTTTTCGTTATGTCAATCTCCTCTCGACCAAATGTCGAAGATCCGCGTCTAGCAATCCATAAACGAATGCTTCGCAAAGTCTAGTAAATCGCGGGAAACTAAACGCGAGAATAACGAAATCAACGTCTGAGAGATCTCGGTAAACAAGTTCCGGAGCGATAAGAAGTCACCGTAAACAACGGTAAACCGCACCGCTTCAAAAATACGATCAACATGAACAACGGCAAGTCAGGACACCCATTGGGCGCCCAGACACAATCTTGACGCCCAATGCGCGCCCGGACAACGCTTTCCTAATTGTCTTCTCCTTCCAATCCTGGTTCAAACGTTTCTTGTTTCGTCTCGATCAGAATCTCCGTCAAAGTTTCGCGGCAATAACCGTAAAGACTTGAAACTTTCGTAAAAACTTCGTATCGATCGTATGAAACGATAATGGTTAGCTCGAACAACGACATTGTCTTAACCATACGATCAGTCTTATCATTTCATAAAATCGTCACCGCATAGTCGTACGAAGAACGATTTCTCCGAAAGAAATCGTAAAATCAATTTGTCGCTAAACGGCCCACGAAGACCCAAAATGCGACAAAAGCCCACAAACGATTTCAGAACGAGAACCGGCCCAATTGCGTCAACGATCTACCCAAGGTTCGCGAAAGATAAAAGGAAAATACGATAAGGTCAAGGTCTGAAGATAAATATGGAAAATTCGTAAGAATATGGATTATTCCCGAAAAAATGGAATATTTCCGCGGGAGGATATGCACGAATCTAAGACGGAAAAGGAAACGAATTTAACCTACGAAGGCATATAAAAGGAGGGCTATGGAGAAGAATGAGAGACAGAGAGAAATTTCGTCACCACCAATCACTTAGAAAGTTAGGGTTTTAGTTTCGTTTTTCGTTAGCGAGCTACAATTCAATTAGGTTTACGAGTTGACGCTGTTAGATCTAGGGTTCTCGCTGACAGTTCTTGTGGCCACGACTTTACACCAGTTGTAAATGCTCAAACACGAATTCGGAATAAGATCTCTTTCACTCTACTTCATTTACGATTTCTGCTTACTTTCGATTTACTTTTCGTTTACGATTTCATTTTACTGTAACTTCGTTATCTATGAATCATGTTTACTTTTACTTTGCAATCTCTTTACGTTTAATTCGTCGTCTGTTTTCATCGCGTGCTGATCTCTCGTTTTTTGGCCCAGCAGAAACCCGGGACCTCAGGGAAATTTGGGGTTTCCTGACTTTCCTTCGATATCGTAAATCGACAGTGCGAATTTCGGTTCCCACATCTCTCCCCTGGGTGTTGATCTCATCGATCGTTATGGAAAAATCAAATTTTCGGCCTTATAGCTCCTTGTTCTTCATAAGAAGGCATTTTGAATCTTTTTAAATATGAAATCATGGTTTACAATATCATTAGAATCAGTAGACTTAATATTCTCCACGTGCTCTCCTTGGAATGCAGGTCTTCTTTTTGTTGTTGCCACATTCCAATTCTATTTGATTTCTTCGGTTTCATCGCTTTGATGATCTTCTCTGCAATGAGCTGGAGATCTTTTGATGAAATCTTCTTGTATTACAATTAAAGAATCTTCAAGGGTCTGGAGCTTATCTTCATGGTCTCCAAACTTCTGCTTTAGGTCAAAATACATGCTATCAAGCTTCACGTTGAACGCTTGCTTCGCTTCTCTTTGATCTTAGATGAGTTGTATCACCACGTCGTCAATTTTACACTTGAGAGACAAGAATTTCACGACATTATGAGCTTGATAAGGCTCTAGACGTTGCTGGTGCGGATCGAGAATGTGGCTTTGATGATGTACCACATCTGCTAAAAATTTCGGGAACTCGTGATCATCGAAGTTCCTTCGATTCTCCTGAAATTCTACAATGATTGCTGGTATGGATGATGATGATTCTTATGATTTTATAGTAGCAAAGGACTTGTAAAAACACTCTTCTATTGTAGGATGACTGTTGAATCCTAGCAATCGACCATACTCTTGGTGAGTTTGACATTTATTTTCCTCCGAATGAAATCATGATCAATTTCTTAAAAAATACAACTTATATTCTCTTTAATTTGAATATTTTTAATGATCTTTAGAGATGTAACTCCTTAAAAATGTGATATCCTTGATTAGAAAGATAAGTTTCCTCATTTTATTTTCTGAAAATCAAGAGACACAAAGGAAAAAGTGAATAGAAAAAGAAAAATTAGAAAAAAGGAGAAATATCAAAAAAAAAATCCTAAAGCTAAAAAGAAAAGCAAAGAACAAAAAAAATTCCTAGATCAATCCTAGATCAAAATTCTAAGACAACTAAAAAGTCTCCGACAACGACGCCAGAAAGCTTGATGCGTGTCAAGTTTCACCTAAAAAACATCACTACAACTGCAAGTGTACAACTTAGTTGTAGTACGTCAGGTATCGATCTCACAAGGATGAGTAGTGCACAATGGATCTATAGACTTCCAACATAGCTAGGAAGATAAAAAAGGTATGGTTTTTGTTTTTATTAGAACTAAAGAAAAGAAACAAAAGTAAAAGTAAAGAAAAGCTCAATGAATGATAAACGTTAAACAAATAGGAAATATTAGAAAACGTAAACTAGCATGAAAGGGTTCTCTTTCGGGTACTTTTTAGATTAAGTATAGAACATAATAAAGTTATAAAAACCTCTCAACTTTCGAGGTTCAAGACTCTATAGTAATGACAACCAAGGAACATCGACTTTCGTACGACCCTATAATTGTCAAGTATGCATTAACTATGTGTGTATGATTGATTGTTCCCAATTCTAGGTCGATCCACTTTTGTTGCCTATATAGAATTTCTCACCAAATACTAGTTTACACAGTAATACAAGCTTTTGGAATGCAAACTACTTTAGATCTACCCACAAACTGGCCTAGAAACCATATAGTAATTATAACAAGCAGAGGATATAACATTTATGATATACCCTAATATGTATGAATCCCTAAACACACATGATCACGACCTCATTATTACCTATTGTCTAACTAACAATCTACTCTAGATGGAACATGTAAGATACACAACAATAAAGGATAGAAAGCATTAAATCAATCAAAGATAGAAAAGAACGAAAAAACTAATTTATTGATAAATTAATGAAGAAACAATAAATTCTTGAGAAGGGATGGGCACGAACCAATATGATCGTCTATGCCTCCTTAAGAGTCTAATTTATCCTAAAATAATGCAAATATATTAAATCAATGGCTAAAAACAAGTATATATAATGCTTGTCCAACTTAGGTCAATTAGGTTAAAATCGGGCCTTTAGGGCCTCTGTATTTGGGCTTCTTGTAGAAGGTTTTGACCTGAGTTTTTGGGCTTGAAAAGACTTTTAAGAAATCCAATTTGGTTGTGTTAAAGTCTTGATAGAAACCAAAGTTGTAATGCATTAGTTATAGCCTTTTTGTGCATCCTTCATTAGCGAGCAAGCGAGACCAGTTATCAGTATATTTTGTATATCTCTTGATTCTCAACTCCGAATTATGTCAAACTACTTCCATATTAAATCAAACTTGATTCTCTATCTCTTGTCCAAATTTCTTCAAAGTACAACGCTAGCACTGTCTTCATATTTGATGATCCTTCTGGTGCTCGGAAACTGTTTAGAAACTTGCTTGTGATCCACTTAGCTCCATATTACTCTAAAATGCTTAGTTTAACCTGAAATGACTTAAAACACTATAAATACAAGAAACCTACATTTTCATGAATAAATTTTCTTAAAGCACTAAGAAAACATACTATAATCTACAAAAAAAAGTGGTACATCTTTGTGTTATCTACAATGAAAGTGGATCGATCTAAAATTGTGAACAATCAATCATACGCACATAGTTAATGCCTCCTTGATAGTTATAGGGCCGTACAAAAGTTGATGTTCCTTGGTTGTCTTAAATATAGATACCCAAGCCTCGAAAGTGGAGAGGATTTAAAACTGGATTGTGTTTTATGCCTAAGCTAAAAAGTACCAAAAAGTAGAACCCTTGCATAATAGCTTACGTTTGCTATGATTTCCTATTAGTCTAATGTTTATCATTCATTGATCTTTTATTTGCTTTTACATTCTGTTTTGATTCATTAATTCATATAAAAACCAAAAATAAGTCCATCTTTTTTCTTCCTAGCTTATTTGAAAGCTAACAAATCCTTAGTATACCACTTGTCCTCATGGAATCATATCTGAAGTACAAAAACTAAGACGTGCACTTGCTGTTGTAGTGTCGTGTTTTGGGTAAAATTTGACACACATCAAATTCACTCATTGTAAAGATTGTCCTAAACATCAATAAAGAGATCATTTTAAATCTTTGTTCTTGTTCTCTCTCCCTTACAGAATCATCCAAAACACCCCTAAAGTTAGGGTTTAAATATTTAAACCGAAAAATTGAATATCCTAATATGGTCTGGTTTTTGAAAAAAATAAGCCATGATTGTATAAATCTTCCACGATTATATATATATATATATATATTATATATATATATAAATTCTCATGTAAGTCTGCCACAATTACCCA
>OVAN01011104.1:0-15014 GCA_900406275.1 Anastatica hierochuntica
GGTTTGGCGTCAATCGGCGTTTTAGACATTCCTTCGAAGCGACGCGGTTCTATAACGCCTTTAGTTGTTTTGCATCGCTTCGGAGAATGTATCGTGTGGTCTTGTGGAAGTTTTTCCGAGGACCATCGACGCTAGCCTTGGTACTCGGATGTTTTTAGTTTCTTTCGGACAAACAGACTCTATGTGGAGATTGGTCATGATCGACTACCTCCGAAGCTCTGAAACCGGTTCGGGAAGAGACAGTCTGAACGATNACCCTTTTCAGGCATCGATTTCGTCGGGACAATCTTTGACCCCAACAACTTCCTGGTGTCTGATACTTCACTTACGCAAAGTTCAAGGTAAGTGGATCCTTTGTGAGCTACTTGTTAATAGAGTAATGATTAATAATGTATGCAGGATGATAGCCTCCACTTCAGGCAGCCTTGGGTGCTTGGTGTGGAAGAGGAAGTCTAAAACCTGAGGAGGCAAGTTGACAAAATGGAGAAACAGATAAAAAACCTCAGTCTTGAGTTCAACAAGCTTTTGGTGTCCCGTGGAAAAGAGAAAGCACATCAATCTTGAGCTCAACAAGTTGTTGGTGTCCCGTTTCATAGATTAGACTCTCTCTTATGTGCATTTTCTATGATGTTATGTTTGCCTTCTCTTTACCATTTCGAGCTTCCTTGACAAACTCTTCAACCGTGCCCAGTGCTTTCTCAAATTTATCAGTCTTCTTCCCAAGTTTCTTGAACTTGCCTGCCATTTTTTTGAAGCTCTTGCGGAGTTTTTCCATTTCACAAGAACTGGGGCCTTCTGTGGTCGACAAATCTTCCATTTTCTCAGGAACATGGTCTTCTCGAGCGGCAACGTCTTCTTTGCACATGTCCTGATAGAAGATAGTGGATCCTCTGTCGAGAATCTTCTCCCAACTTTCCACAACAATATCATACTGGTCAACATCGTCCTCTGCTTCTGTGAGTTCATCCAATAAAGTTTGTTCTTCTTCACAGTTTATGGGCAGGGTGATTGACGAAATCCGTACTCCCAAATTCCTTGTATCTGAGCGGATAGTTGCTGCAGTCAAAACCGGATACCAGCGCATGTTCCCTCAGCCCATAACGGACGGGAACACCATTGACTATGAACCATACTTCTTTCCTCCTCTCGATCTCGGCTTTTCGCAAAAAGAGCATCCACATGCCCTAAACCTTGTGGTTCTTGTCCTTTTTCATGTGGAAAAAGTGTCTGAATTGTGGATGCTCCTCAAACGACTTCTTCTCCTTATTATTCATCCTCAATTTCATCTCTGCAAGCGTTTCAACAACTTCTGTAGTAAAACATCGCGCCGCTAGCTTAAGTTGCTTCTTGTACTCCGTAGTCGGGAAGTACATTTTCTTTGGTTTGATTGGGAAGGTTCCCTCATCGTCCTGCAACAAACAAGCAGTTTCCAATTATCCAGTACTCCCAGTGTTCCTTCAACAAATCTCAGTATTCTCAGTATTCTCAGTATTCCTTCAACAAATCACAATATTCCCACTATTACATTATTATACACTACAATAAAATTCTCTTTTATTACCTCTACAATGTCGAAGTCAATAGGAAATCAACGCATTGGTTTCGATGATGATGCATACAGAGTGTCATTTGGAGTTTTCCTTGAATCAATCCTGAATCTATCCTCCACTTAAGATTTTGTTTCTTCATCATCGTTTTCTTCTTCTTGTCTCTCTACACCTTCATCATCATCAACCACCTCCTTATCCTTTCCCTTCGCTCCTTGCCCTGATAACTCTCCTTCTCCTTCTACTTCTTCTTCAGTTGAAGATTCAGCCTCTATAGCAGGAGGATTTTGAGCAGATGGAGAAACACTACGAGACTCTTGTCTCGCCTGAGGATCTTGAGGAGCTTCTTCCTCTTCAGTTTCTTCCTTGGAGTCATCTCCTCCGTTAGACTCTTCTTCTCCTCTAGATTCAGAACCAGATTTGTTCTCTTCCTCCGTCTCTCCTGCTGAAGCATCTTCTTCACCGTCTTCACTCGCAGGAGGAGCATCTTTAGAAGAATCCGAAGCCATAGAAACCAAGACGACCGCAGTTTCGATCGACACCATCTCCAAAGACGAAGCCACCGTCTTCTCCGCGACCTCCTCTGTCACATTATCCTTCGGCGGTACCTTCTTCTTCGACGATACTGCCTTCTTCTTCTGCGAGACCTTCTTCTTCACCCTCTTCTCCTTCTCCGACTCTACAATCGTCACCCTCTTCTTTGGCGATGACGATGAGCCCTTATCCTCGTCTACCGAGTAAGTCACTCCACCAGTTTTCTTCTGCTTCTTCTTCTTCTTCTTCTTCTTCTTCTTCTTCTTCAACGGTAAGTCCCCTCTCAAGTCCATCGTCTCCTTTCTCTTGTTCTCGTTTCTCTCCTCCGAAGACTCTTCAATCTCCGCCGTCTCCTTCTTACTTCTTGTCATCACCATCGCGATAGATAAAATTGCAAAAATTGTGGAGATTGTTGCGATTATATGGATAGTATTCCCTAGTATCACAGATTACAGGAAGTGAGAGGGTGGAAAAGACAACGATTGAGAGAGGTTTCATATTTAAAATTTCCAGGATTCAAACTCATTATTTGAAGAGAATTGGAGAGAAATTGTGAGTCGGGTCGAGATCTCGAGTCGGATATGCCTTTTCGGATTACGGTTTCAACCCAGATACTAATCCATAACAAATACAGTTTTTATATCACGGACACGTACGTAAGGATTTCTAAGCCGATTTCTGGTTGCGGTATCTGGAGTAAAAGAAATGGCCTCATATGCTACGTTACTGGAGAAAACTCGCGTCCCTCAACCTTCCATACAGAGATTCGCGGTGATTTCCGTATTCTCTAAGTTACGATCTGCTCCAGATTCTGAAGCCGGAAGAGAAGCTATCTCATTCTGTCTCACTTCCGAATCCATCACTGTCGTTGATCAATCCGTTCGTGAACTATGCCGATTAGTTTCAGAATCCCTTCTGGACCTCTCCCGCGGTTTGCTGGAACTCCAATCAGCCCTCGAAGGATGCCAACCCACTTTGGTTTCCCTCTTTGTCAAGGGTTTAGGGTTTTTGATTCGTTTTGGTTACCAACGGAAAGATGGGAACTGGATATTCAATTCCACCCAGAATCATCCATTTGTCAGGGTATGAGGTACATTTATGATTTTCTGTCAGAAATTATCCACCCCTTTGATGCTTCTCCTCCTTCTTTATTGTAGATTCTTTCTAGCCGACCCGAGACTCAGACAGAGCTTCTTCACCAATTATCACTCTTTGTAATGCATAATCGGCCATTGGGGATCGTTGGAGTATGTCAATTTCTGGAGCCGTTTCTGAATTTCACAATACTGCGTATTCCACACGCAGATTCATCATCCGCATCGTTGTTTTCTAGGGAATTAATATCATCTATGGCTTCCCTTTGTTGCTCATTCCCCCACGAAGCACTGCCACTCTTCAGATTGCTTATCAGCTCTTTAAAATATATTCCAGGAAAAAATCTGCAAGTAAGCACTCAGAACTCATGATTGGCTCTCAGTTTGGTGAATGCAAGTAATAAGTTTCTGATCCTATTCAGGACAATAGAAATTTCAGTTGCATTGTCAAGATCCTAGTCGATGCCTACACTGTGGTTTTGAGAGACTTGGCTGGAACTTTATTGGTATGTGCTAATTGTCTCATGGCTTCATACTTATCTTGCTGCTCACTGGCCCTGACATACATACATTTATTTACACTAGCAGCAAGTAACAGATGCTCATCTGCTCGGTGTGCATCTTGTAGATGCCGTACTTCTGCTCTGTGCCTCGCCTCATGTCCAAACAACTGAACAAGAGCCTGTTATTGAATCATTGAAGCACTTGTTAGCTGTTCAGAAAGACATTGGATTACCATATTCACATGATTTATCCTTGGTGGTTCTCTCACTAGTTTTAATGCTTGCCAAGTCCAGCATTGAGCATGATCAACTCTCTATTTTGAAATTCCTGCTTTTTCTGCTCAAATGGAAGTGTCAAAATGGTACAATCTGCGTCTCCATATTTCTTGTCATTACACTTTTGCTCTTTATAGCGTGGTACCTACTTTAATCCGACCAACTTAGTGTATCCTGCTATGACTCCCTTAATCGTTTTTAGCGTGTATTTTCTGCTGACTGGGTTTTATTTTTTCAAATATTGTGTAGAAAACCTGTTGGTTAGAGATGCAGCTTCTGCAAGTGTAGAGCCGCTATTATTGTTCCCTATCATTGCACTGATGTCTTCTCGATCTAAATCAGTTAAAGGAGTAGCAACTACGGTTCTTTCCATTGTAGAAAATGTGTTGGTAACAATGTCAAATGCACCAAAGATTGAGGTCCATAGAAGTAAAGAAGATTTACCACTCAGCAGGGTGGGCTCAGTCTTATGTAGGATCATGCAGCAATTCTGGAATCAGGTTTAATTCCTGTGGAGAAAACCTGCTAATTTCTTTCATAAATCTGTCTGTAATGAGTACATTTATCCATTCATGGGATAGATTATATAAAATAATCAGTCCTTGGAGGGCTGCTGAGAAATAAACATCTTTGTTTTGAATGTTATTCTTTTTCAGAATGACTACGCGCCTTCCATGTCCTCCTTCCTCAGGGTGGCTTACATCAGTGGAAGTAAAATACAGGAAACTTATCCTGTTCAAGTTACTTGGAATTCACTACTTAGGGAACATGCTGAACGGTTTTGGGATAGAAAGAAGTTATCTGCATCGCTTTGTCTTTCGCAAGAGATACCTGTTTTACTTGGTGCTGTTGCTGGCGTCTTGGTGGTGCATCCATCCCGAGGACCTGATGCTATTGATTCATTGTCTGTTATTGGTGGCATTGATCCTAAAATGAGCGTCCCCCTGTTGCTAGCTGTTCTGTATTACAGTAACTTGTTATCTCGAACTGATGTCCCTTTTCAGGGTTTATTGGTGAGACTGCTCTCATTCATTTTATGCTAGTTCCTGTATCTTCAAATCCATGTCCTTCTGTTTCGTTGTCCTTATGTCTAGTTTCCATTTTATTTCTTTGACTGGCAGTCGAAACTTGTTGGGTTGCTCCCATCACTAGCTGCACAACAGGTGATGATTCCACTTGTAGTTCAGACTATTACACCAATGCTACACAAGGAGGCGAAAGGGTCAGTGCATATTTTTTTTAGTTTGTTTGTAATAGTTGATTTTGTGTTGAAACCCTTACTTTGTGCTTCCAAAACTCGATCACTGTCTTGCTCTTTGCGTAAATGGTACTCTTTGTAAAAAGCTATGAGTGATTCCTTTAACTTTTTCGGATCTTGACTTTTGGTATGTGCCGTTTGGAAACCAAAAGATTAGTATGTGCTGTTTCTCGTAGAATAGGGTTTACTGACTTACCGTGTTCTACCTTGTTTCATTTATGTTCTGTAATGCAATGGGTTGACATGAGTTTCTCTGATGATGGTTTATTTTAGTCTATTGTATGCTACAGCCATTAGATTACTTTGCCAGACCTGGGTAGTTAATGACCGCGCTTTTTCCAGTCTACAAGTAAGCTTTTCTATGCTACTACAGATTTTTTCTCTAAAATTATTGAAGTCAGCATTATCATGCTGATACTGTTTTTATGCACTATGGTACAAATTATTCAAATACTCAGGAGGTATTACATCCAAAAGGATTTATAGACTTTGTTTCAGAAAAACATATCTGCATTAGTATGGCTGCTTCCCTTTACGATATATGCAAGAGACACCCTGATAGGGGAGTAGACCTAATCTTGTCTGTCCAGGTATAGTTACTCAAGGATGTTTGCTATCAGTGTTTTTGGCTGTATATTGAAACTTTTGGAATGTCTTCAAATTTTTTCTCTGGATTCACTCTTTGATAGGCCTGTATAGAAAGCCAAGACAGTTCGGTTCAAGCACTTGGTTTTCAGAGTCTTTCCCACTTGTGTGAAGCCGATGTCATTGGTGCTCTCTTGATGCTTGTCTGTGCTAGTTAGTTCCTTTGTATTTCCCTCGTATTTTATGTAGTATCTTTTGCTTTGCAATCCAGATTTCTATACAGCGTGGGGTGTCATTGAGAAACATGCTAAAAACATCAAACTGGATCCTCTCCTTGCTTATAGGTAAGCAGAGCTCTTAACCGAAATCATATTTACCGGAATGGTTGAGGTGTTTAAGGTGGTGCATGAACCTTTTAGCCGTTATTATTTGAGATGTCTGAAAAAAATATTTGGCGTATAAGTAGTATTATTTTGATGAATATGTATCAGTGTGTGCCTTCTTCTAAAATGGGGCGCAATGGATGCTGAAGCATATCCTGAAGATGCAGCACAGGTTCTGAACATTTTGTGGGAAATTGGAAGCTCTATGCAGATGTCTCATGATTCCCAATGTACAAAGGCTAGAGTCTCTGCCTTAAACTCCCTCTGTCAATATGAGGTATCTATTAAATTTCTGTGTCTTCTACATCTTCTTTTAGGTGTGTTGTAGGTAGTATTTGTTTTCTGTTGGTTCTAAACTACTAATATCAAAACTTTTATGTAGTTCCGATTTGTCTGATCCATTTTTTTTCAGGTGTCATTTATGGAAAACGTTTATCCTGACTTCAACAAGAATTGTGCATATTTGCTCTTCTCAGAGACAAATCCGAAAATTTTGAATACTATAGAAGACCTTTTAATCAAGATCATGATTCATGAGAACACGTATAGATCTTGCAATCTACTGGACTTTTCTGGTTTAAATCTGCATTCTCAGCATAATAAAACTGCTTGTTTTTCTGGCCTTGCAGCGTCCGGCGTAGATATGTAAGAGAGAAGAAAGTTCCTGGTAGTAAGATTGAGAAGCTATTGGATGTGATACCTCAGGTTATCTTCCCTGCAGGTGTAGTTCACATTCCAGCTAAAAATTGTCGTTAAATTCTTAGAACAGTTGGTGAAAAATGCGAGTGATTCTATTGGAATAAATGAAACCTTGAGATGGGAGGGGTGCCTAGACACTTTGCTCATTTATTTCCCATAACAACTAACTTTGCTTGTTTATAAATTTTCAGCTTGTGTTGTGTTTTTCAACTTGTGCTTCTTGTAAGATAGCGCAAATTTACAGTTGTATATTCAGTTAAAAATCGGAAAGCATGTTGGTACTGAACCTCACTTGCGATATTAAGATTATTGAGTATTCAGTTCTTTTCGCGTTTTCATTATGATTAAACCTTTTTGCGAAATATTTCTTATAATCAGCTGCGTAAATTTCTTGGTACTCTGCGTGAACTAAGTGCAGCAGCATTTGATCCACAGGGAAAGGAATGAAGACTGGAGAACTACCTGGTGCGGCATTATTATGTTTATCTTTTAGTTCCAGAGATGTGAAGTTTGGGTCAACAGGAGTAAGAATATCTAACTTTCTGCTTGGAGGCATTCTAATACTTTGGGGTACTGAATTGCATTATTTTAATCGCAGAGCTTGGGTGATATACATAGTCAATACGAGGAGGCACTTAAAGTAGTAGTCAAATCTCTCAAGCTTGCAAGAAATATTTCCCTTGCACTTATTTCATTGCAATCGCTAAAAGCTTTCATGCTGCGTTGGATGAAAGCTAATATCTTGTCCATTAATGCAAAGGCTACAGAATTATTGTCTGATAAAATTTCTAAAGCTGCAAACAACATCTTAAAGGTTTGAGATAAGTGTAATCCTATAGAAGTCGAGTTTGAACTTTTCATTTAAGTGGTCAAAACCTTTATTGAGAGGCAGTTTTATTATTCGTGTAGAGTTTAATACACATGGCTGAAGAAACACTCCCCAGGTCCGCAGAAAATATAGCACTGGCGCTGGGTGCACTATGTTCTGTAAGATTTCATCTAGATGTGCTTCTATATCTCTAGTAGCCAAGTCTTTTAATATATGTTTTAATCTATTCGTTGTTTTAGACTTTGCCAGCTTCTACTCATAATATTAAAGCGACTGCATCAAAATTTCTGTTGGGTTGGTTGTTGGAGTATGAGCATGAACATCGTCAATGGACGGCTGGTATATCTCTTGGGTTGATTTCGTCATCCCTAGACGTGACTGATCACAAACAGAAATTTCAAAATATATATGGCCTTCTTGAGGTACTATCTATACCTGAGGCCATGAGTTCATTGTGCCATATACCATATCGAGCAATTTACCTATGAGTTAGTTGTGCCGGTTAATAATGTAACTTTTAAAAATCATGTAGTTGTAGTTTTTGTTATGAAAACGTATATTGAGTAACAAATTTAATGAATTCCGTGCAAAGTTATTCTCTTTCTCACTCCTTAGATGATTTCTTTTCACTTTTAAGTAAGCATGCAGCTAAAAATATTTATCATATATCTTAATGGCGTAAAAAATGCTTTTCAGGTTTTGTGTAGCAGTAAAAGCACTCTTGTAAAGGGAGCATGCGGAGTTGGATTGGGGTTTTCCTGCCAAGATCTGCTCACTCGGACTGAAGCCTCTGCAAGCGCAATAGACAGTGAGTCCTACCGGAACCAAGAAGAACGGCTCTTGGGAAGAATAGTAGGACTGCTATCTTCAATATTACATGGTTTCCTGCAAGGTCCGTGTGATATATTGGAAAGCTTATCTGATTTGTTCCCACCTGGAATGGAAGACAACGTTACCGATTTACCTCAGCTGTGGGATGAGATCTCTGATGATTCCGATGACGATACATGGGGTATTTCTGGACTCATCTTTGGTTTGGGGATGTCAGTTGGTGCAATATACAGAGCTGGGAAGAAAGACGCTGTCATAAAGATCAAAAACCTGATTTTTTCATGGATCCCGTATACAGTTTCTTTAAAGCAAACTGTAGGTTCGAACTCTAAGGTATCAGCAAAAGTTTTCTCAGCTGGTTCTTGCCTTGCACTCCCAGTTGTGATCTCTTTCTGCCAAAAAGTGGAACTGTTTGATGCACGTGAGGTGGATCATCTAATCAGTTGTTACAAGGACCTTATTTCCGAGTTGCTAATAGTTAAAAAGTCCGGTGCTCTTCATAAGACTTTGTTGATGGCGTCCTGTATTGGGGCAGGAGACCTCCTTGGTTCTGTTCTGAATGAAGGTATCTACCCTGTTGAGATTGAGTCTGTAAAACAGTTGCTAGAACTGTTTAAGACATGTTACTCCGGACTTCATCCACCGGTTGTTCACTTCGGTGGCATGCTCGGAGTTGTTAATGTTTTGGGAGCAGGTGCTGGGAATTTGGTGTGTTCTCATCCTTTCCCACGTGCTCCTCCAATTAGTTCTAAGGAAAACGTAAGTTCTGGGGTCTATCTTTCTAAAGATCCTTGCTGTTTTGTTTGCCATTTAGATAAATGTTTATGGTTCTTAAAATCAGTTTATTTTGCTACAGGAAATTTCTTATGTCTCAGGTCCTTTGCTTTCAAACTCAAATTTTACTCAGCAGTTGACGCCAGTTGTGCAAGAAATATTCCTTGTTGCTCAAAATACCAAGGATCGCCAGCTGCAACATTATGCTGCATGGGCAATTTCAATCCTTAGAAATTACATACGTTCCTCGGAAGCGTCAAATCTCAGCAATGAAATCCATCCGGATGACTCCCATCGTAATTCTGTCACTCACAGTGTTCCTGAGAATGCCATGGTCGCGAAACTTGCTCAAGGGCTAACAAAACCAAATTCATTTTTGGTATGTCTCTCTGCTTAAAAGCTTTCTGGTAGATCTAGCAATCTTTATTCCTTAATTGTTGGAACTAAAGAAACTTGAAATTGTTTATCTGTGGTTCCTTTAAATTGCTGCAGCAGTCAAGGGAAAGGTGATTAAATTCATGAAATGGTTCTTAATCTGCTCTCATACTTACTAATCTTTGTTGAAATTTAGGCGGATAGCTCTCTTAGCATTGGCCCAATGGTAAGTGCTTTGCGGTGTTTGTCTCATGCTCCGCGATTGCCAAACTTGGACTGGGGAGCAACAGTAAGAAGATTAATGAAACAAGAGACTCAGAGTAATATACCTCAGTCAGGCAATGTTCCCACAGCAAGAACTCTTAGGGAAGAGTGCTTCAAATTTTCATTAGCACACGCAAGCGAATTTGATGAACTTCTTGCTTTTCTGGACGAGTTGTCTGAACTATCCAGATTGAAGACACTAGAGGAGAGTCTCCAGTCATGTCTGCTCTGTCATCTCGGGGATTTAATGAGATTATTCTCAGGTTTAAGAACGGATAAATTGCTTGACGATATCTCTGGCTTCGTGATATCGCTATCTTCAGACCAAATATATAGCTGTGATCAGAAAAGCGCATTGAGGATCTCTTGTTGGAAGGGTCTGAGTCAGTGTCTTGAAGACACTTCGCATGAATCTTCAGTGTACATCACGAAGATTGAAAAATGCATAGAGCTGCTTTTTATGGTCTTACCAATGGCATCACAATCTCATAAAGCAGATCAGATGGGTTCGGTGAGAGAGTGGTCAGAAGCAGTTAGATGTTTGCAGAAATCGCGTCGGGATTGGTTATATAAATTCCTACAGGTATTTGCATATAAGGTACGTAGCATCTTTGTGGATATCTCACCATTTTACTGAGATTTTTCTCCCATGCAGGTTACGAGTCTTAAGCCAGGGAATGGAAAGAACGACTTCCGAAGTGATCTAAAGAAGATCCAGGCAAAAGCAAAGCTAGCAAGACTTGGCTCAATTCCATTTTCCGAGTTAGGAAAACTGAAGGCTATTATATTAAACTGTGGGTTGTTAGGTCAGTTACTATCCCCAATAGCTATATGCAAGATAGATCGGATCAAAGGTAAAAATACAATCAAAGTTCATTGTCTTTGTTAGATATTTGGGATGTGCTGGTTGAGATAGTAGCTGCTCTGCATCACGCTGAAGTTGGAATCAAAAGACAATGGCTCATTGATGCCGTTGAAATCAGCTGCGTTTCTAGCTGTCCTTCCAATGTAAGTGTTAGATGTCAAGTTCTCATGAATCAAAAGAGGTAATTCGTATTTCTTTGTTGAGTATCAGTTTCAATCCTTCTGCAGGCTATGCTTTTTGTTGGTCTTCTCTCTGGTATGTGCTGTGAATACATGCCGTTTCTCACTTTAGACCGATCCACGGTGTTGAGCGATATGTCTGTTACTGTAACATCTCTCCTGTCTGATATCAACTATGAAGTTGTTGCGGAGCCTTTCATCTTATCTCTGTGGAAATCGTTAGAGCGGATTTACAGTTTTGCAACTGACTCAGACGCTAATGCAAGGCTAAGCTCGCAGCAAATAGAGGGAAGCGAGAGAGAGGAAGCTCTAATGCTTGTGAAAGTGATGCAATACATCTGTGTAGCCTTCAGACATCATTTGCCTCTTGAGAAACAGCTTAGGCTTGCAGCTATGTCCATCTTTTGATTCCTTTTACACAGTTTAGATCCAAATATTATGGGTAAGCGGTGGAGTCTTTGTTCGTACAGCAATATCAATAAGTATTTAACCGAATTAAATCAGAACAGTTATCTCCACGAAAATAGTGAAATAAATTATTTTTCACGAGAAGGAAAATAAACTGCGATCCTCTACTGATCTACAAATATAATAGGAAGAACAAGGTCCAATTGGATTAACTCAAGGCCGGCAGTGGTTGCACCCTAAATATAAGAGAATGAACAAAGTCCGCTATTTTTTTTTTTTTTGTCAACAAACTCATTTAATAAGGTTCTGGTCAAGTGTCTTCCGCTAGGGGAAACAACGCAACCGTGGTGCTTACATGAGAGTAAATAGAGTTTTTTTACCTTGCCTTTTTAGCAAGGCTGTCTGCGGTGGTGTTTACAATACGAAGAATATAAAAGATATTACAAACTGGAAAGAAAGACTTCAAAACTCTAAAATCTTCAAGCTCCGAAGAAAACAAAGGCCAATCCTCACAGTGGTTCACTAACGAAATCAGTTGCATGTAATCCGTCGCAAAAGAATAATCTAAGCGGGAGATCGAAACCAATGACTCCATAGCCCACAACAGCGCCTCCAATTCAGCTTGCAGAGGAGATTGATTAGCAAGTGCACTCCTCAAGCCCCCTTGGCAAAGGCTCCCTCCTTCGAACCTTGCCCATCCATACCCACTGAAAAGTGAATCCTTACTCCATGAACCATCTACTTGACACACTTTCTCACCTGGCGGTAGGGGCTCCATGGGGCTTGGGTCCAAAATCTCTGCACATGGCTCCAAGTCCTGCTTGTCTTCGTTCTCGTGTGATGTACACCTGAATTTTGCTTCATGGGTAGCGTGGTCCAATATATTTTGGGCTGATTTTCGAGAATTCTCAAAAATGAATTTGTTTCTAGCCTTCCAGATGAACCATAGTAACCAAGGAAAAGCATGCAAATCCGCCTCAGAAGTTCTTACTTTCTTCGCTTCCCAAAAAAGGAAATGAAAATTTCCATATAGAGAACTTCGAGGGAAGATGGATGGAGCAGAGGGAATAGGAGCCAATGCCCAGACTTGCCGCGCCGGGGGACATTCAAATAACATATGGTTAATTGATTCTTCCGCCCCCACCGCAAACCGGGCATCCCTTCTCTTTACTAATATGGTGATAGTTTAGCCTTTGGCATGTAGCCAGACATCCCGATAAACATTGCCACACAAAGTGCTTTAACTTACGTGTAGTTTTTAATTTCCATGCTTGTGCCATAAGTGAGGTCACTATAGGTCCCTGAACAGGGTGGTCACAAGCACGAGATAACTCTCTCGCAGCCCAGTATCCTGATCTTACGGTATAGTTTCCTGATGAGGTGAAGGACCAACTATACCCATCTCTAGAGAATGTCTTTGAGGGTCGAATTCCTAAAATACGCTGGATATCATCCTGGGTAAATAACTCCCTTAATCGCTCCTGTCTCCATTGCTTCGTTTCAGGGTCGATAAGGGCATTCACATACAAGTGAGGATCTTTCTCGACATTAAGACTCTTTGGAGGTCTAGCCGGAATATCAGGGATCCATGGTTCATTCCACACATTCGTATCCATCCCTGACCCAATGTTTCTTCGAAGGCCCGAGAGTAAGAGAGGCTTTGAGGCCAAAATGCTTCTCCAGCCATACAACGGCCGATTCGATCTCTCGACTTTTAACGAATTACAATATTTGAAATATCTTCGATCCCCTTAGGACTCTGCTTAAAAGAGAGTTGGGATATCGAATCAGCCTCCATAATTTTTTTCGCTAGTAGGGCTAGGTTGAACTCTTCGAATGTTCTAAACCCCAACCCTCCATCCGCCAATTGTATGCATAATTTGTCCCACGCCAACCAGTGTATCCCACGGCTGTCCTCCTTTGAACTCCACATAAACTTAGCGATGACACTGCTGAGTTTAGAGCATATAGCTTTAGGGAGTAAAAAACACGACATTACATATGTCGGAATAGCTTGTGCAACTGATTTAATCAGCACCTCTTTCCCACCTTTGGAGAGAAATTTCGCCGACCATGAATTGATTCGACTCTGAAGACGGTCTCGCACAAAGGCAAAGACTTGAGCCTTAGAACCACAAATATTTTCAGGGAGCCCCAGGTAAGTNATTCCTCCTTCTTGGAGAATTCCCAAGGTTGTTTTTATCAACATTCTTGTGCTAGTCGGAACGTCGTTGCCAAACATTACTGAAGACTTTGCTACGTTAATTTTTTGGCCTGCTGCGTCGCCATATCGGCGGATAATCTCTGTAATCTCCTTACTTTGCGCTTCATCCGCTTTGCAGAAGAATAAACTATCATCTGCGAATAAGAGATGAGTAACGAGAGGGCTTGCACGTGAGATTTGCAGTCCCTGGATTCTTCCATACCATTCTGCGTCACGCAACTGTGCTACTAGCGCTTCTGTACATAATATGAACCTATAAGGAGAAATAGGATCCCCTTGTCTAATCCCTCGAGTCGGTATTATACGACCTTGTGGCACTCCATTTAAAAGGATACGGTACGAGACAGAGGAGATACAACACATGATCCAATCGACCCATCTGGGAGCAAAGCCCATTTTCAGCATAAGGTTTCTTAGAAAATCCCACTATACTCTATCGTACGCCTTGCTCATGTCCGTTTTGATTGCCATGTATTTTTTCCGGCACGCAGGGTTGGATCTTAAGGCATGAAAATTCTCTTGAGCGATTAGGATATTATCAATTATTAATCTTCCTGCCACAAAGGCGGATTGTGTCTCAGAAATCAGTTTTGGAAGTAATCCCTTAAGACGACGACTTAAAATCTTGGAGATAACCTTATAGCTCACATTGCACAAGCTTATAGGTCTAAACCCAGGCATCTCCTTCGGTCTTTCAGTCGTAGGGATCAGAAAAATATTTGTCTCATTCAGTTTCTTATCAAACTGACCTGTTTCATAAAAACTCTTCATCATATCTATGAGATCTTTTCCGACTATATCCCAGAACTGTTGGTAAAAAAAAAGCAGTCATTCCATCCGGGCCAGGAGCTTTTCCCGGTTTGATTGAAAATAAAGCCCTTTTAACTTCCAGATTTGAAAACTCTCTTGTTAGTGCACTATTCATTCTTTCTGAAACCATCACGGGAATTTCCCGGAGAACTCGGTCGGTATCTCTCGCCCCTATGGAAGTAAACATCTCCTTAAAGTAATCCACTGCTACTCTCTCTACTCTTGCCGCATTGTCAACCCATACTCCATCTGAATTATTCAAGCCCAAAATCCGATTTCGTACTCTCCTTTGTTTGGTTGAAGCATGGAAAAAGCTTGTGTTTATATCTTCTTCTTTTAGCCAATGGACTCTGCTCTTCTGTTTCCAAAATGTTTCCTCCTCCAAGAAGGCCTTGCATAGGCTTGACTTCAACTCTTTCAGCTCCTCATATGTTGTATTTTCATCTGGTTGACATTGGTCGATGCGATCCTTAAGGTCTTCAATAAGCTTCTCGGTGTTAGATTTAGCACTTTTTCCAAATAGAAATTGCGTTCCGACAAGCTTGAATTCTTTGTGGAAGGGATCGCCGAATCTCT
>OVAN01011105.1:0-15014 GCA_900406275.1 Anastatica hierochuntica
TTTGTGGATTCGATACCCGAACCACTACAACGTACTTAGTTGTACGCTTGCCGTGATTTCTTGGGTGAAAACCTGAGCCATCAAAAATTAATAGTGCGAACTTTGGTTCCCACAGTTTGGCGCTAGAGGGAGGGGGATTATTCGCTCAGGGTACGAATCAATCTAACTCATAGCTGCAAAACACTAGATCGAATATTACTACAAACGACCATAACAATCAACCAGCTCATGACGATGACAGTGCCAATAACGACGCTGAAAACACTTCGGCGACGAACAACACCGCGGTCAAAGCTGACACAAACACCGCGACGTTCGAGGAGATCAAAATAATGTTCTCGACTCTCAAAAAGAAGTCAGCCAAAAAGACAAACTAACTAGCTCTCTCGCTAAACAGGTTGAAACCCTAACCGCGAGGACTAGAACTATTCTTCCGCGCGCAGCTACCAGACTCTGTGGAAGAAGACTCGACTTCACCACTCCGCGTGACTTACTCCAGAACGCGCATAAAAATCCAACGAGAAAAAGCCCCGATGTAATCACCCCTGTCGCGCCGCAGAATAACGTGGAAGACACTCCAAATCTTGAGAAAGAAACAGAGGATAACGAAGTCGTGCGAATTGACCTGGACTTCAACGATCAATCCGATTCAACTAATGAAGACGCTGACATACACCCAAGAAGGGTTAAGGGTCACGCAACGCAGAAGGAGTCTCAGCTCAGCAAACCCATGACGGAAGAAGAGGAAAATATCTTCTGGGTAGAGCAAGAGAAACAGGCCGAGGAGCAAGCCAGAGCCATTCGCAAGACACGCCAACCATCTCGAAAAAATACTAGTGACGATCTCGATGAGATTCGTGATCTCCATGACTACATCGCAAAAACAGCGGCAGAGGTCAAAGCGGTAAAGTCACAAATCCATCACGCGACCAGTGTCGCGCAAGAGATCGATAGGCTCCTCGAAGAGGCTCAAAAAACTCCATTCACTGCTCGCATAACCAACACTAGAGTCTCGGATTCAGGGAAAGTGAAAATCCCAATGTATGACAGAACCTGCGATCCGAAAGCTCACTTGCAGACTTTCCAGATCGCGATGGCAAGATCCAAGCTCAAGGAAGGCGAAAAAGACGTTGGCTTCTGCCACCTTTTCGTCAAACATCTCCAAGGAGCGGCCCTCGAATTGTTCTCCCGTGTAAAAAAAACTCCATCGGAAGTTTCCGTTAACTCTCCTCGGAATTTCTCAAACAATACTCCATGTTTATGGACAGAGAAACTTCCGACGTTGATCTATGGAGCCTGTCTCAAAGAGAAGACGAATCTCTCCGAGATTTCATGAACAGGCTCAAGATAGTAATGTCGAGAGTCAGCGGGATCAGTGACAAGGAGGCGGTAGACGCGCTTAGAAAAACCCTTTGGTACAAGTTGAAGATTAGGAAGTGGATAGCTCTCGAAAAACCACGTACTATTCAGGATGCGCTTAATAAGGCTACGAACTTCATCATCATCGAAGAAGAGATGAAAGTTCTATCGCCAAAACACAAACCCGCGAAGGCATCCTCGAAAGACTTAACCTCTGAACAGAAAGAGAAAAATAAGATCTCTTGCAACGACAAGTATGTCCACCACGAGGGAGAAGACGAGCGGGGGCGCACAACTACGCTGTCAATTCTCCGTCTGAACAAGGTAGAACGTTGGGGAACACCTGAACGCGGAACACGTCGTACGACGTGAACACCTTCTGCGAGTTTCACCAAACAAAAGGTCACTCCAGTACGAACTGCAAGGTTCTGGAGCAAAGTTAAAGGCGAATCTACTCGCGGGGGAAATCTCACACATAACCAGCGTAAAAGATCACATACGCGATACGGATCGCCCACTTAGGACCGAGAAAGCACCCCAAGGAGATGCCATGTCTCAAGGAACTCAAGTGGATGGAAAACGCGAAAAAAGACCTGAAGACCAAGGCAACGAATCCAATCGCCGCAGAGTGAATATGATCATCGGAGGGTCGCAATACTTTCGCGACACCGTCTCATCGATAAAAGCATATCATCGAAAGGTTGAGTCAAGTGCAAACTGGCTTACGCCACTCGACACCGCAAATGACACCATCACTTTCGAGGAATATGAAATTGTCGGAATCGACAAACCCCATATCTATCCTCTCGTGATCAACCTCATCATAAAAGATCTCGAAGTCGCCAGGGTCCTCTCATCGACATAAGAAGTACTGTCGATATCATCTTCCGCTATATCGTCAACAGGATGAACATTGTCTTATCCGAGGTCACACCCGAACTAAAACCACTCACGAGTTTCTCAGGAACAAATTCGATGACTCTCGGATCGATCAAACTTATGATTATGGCCAAGGAGATAACAAAAGTTGTCGATTTTGCGGTCGTCGACCATCCTGCCATTTATAATGTGATCATGGGAACACCATGGATAAACTCCATTAAGGCAGTCCCATCGACCTACCACTTGGGCATTAAATTCCCAAAGGAATCGCCACAATCTAGGGATGCCAAAAACAGTCACGACTCTGCTTCCTAGCCGAGCATAAGCTAAGACAAGTCGCAATGACGCCCATGGACAAATCCAAACGGATGAAGACAACTCGGCCGTTAGGTGAAGACACTTTGGAAAAAGACGCGCCAGAATTGTCAATTCAAGAAACGGCTCAGCCCGAAGGAAACAAGCAAGCTTCCGAGCCCAACAGTCTCGACAAAGCAACGCTCTCGACACCAGAGGGAATCGTCGACCCAGCTGTAGTCATCAAGACTAAAACGGCCGATGCAACTCTGCCAAACGAGTAATCACTTACGGTAACAAACTGAACAACAAGACGGCTTGATCCTCGAAAGAGGTACGTAGGAAGCTCTTCACAAGAGGAGTTCAGCTGTCCCCTCTCTAAAAAAGGGGGAGTGGGTGTACGTATACTCATATACTCCCACACTTTGTACTCGACACTTTTCGATCCGATTTCGGAAATAAATTTTTGCTTTTCTATTTTTCGTATAACAAAAATACGGAAATTACACGAGAAAACCTTTCTTAAAGAATCTTGACTATAACATGTTAATCGACACATTCTACCACATAACGGAAAAACTTCCGGAAAAAATGAGACGTCACGAATTTCCGAGAAGCACAGTTCCAAACTCGAAATAAAACTTCTAAAAACAGTCGCAAGACTATCCAACCCCTACCAGGAAAAGAACAAGTACTTGTCCCAATTTCGCACTCGTCGATTGGCCCCTACGAACGAACTAATCACTCACCTTAACCTGCTCTTCACGAAGAATAGGTTCTCATACATCTGACTAGGATAATAGCGCACTACTAAAGAAATCCGAAATTTCGGTCAGCACTTCTAGACGACTTAGAAATTGTCTTTGGAGAGATATTGAGTTCCCGATTTATGCAAGTCATATAAGTCGAGAACTTATCGCATACTTCAATATCAAGACGGAACCAGGTCGAAATCGAAATGGGAAACGTAAGCTGGAGTTAGTCACCGGACGTCCTAAACCAAGAGTAAAACTAGGTCTTGCCATAAATCCAGCATACTGGTCTCAAGCATCTCAAGACATAGTATCTAACCAATACGAGATCCCAAAAAATGTCTCTTCGTCTATATTCGTGTTTATAAAAATCTGAAAGACTAAGTCTCTCGAAAACTCGCACCCGAAACAAACAACAAATATAGCTATCCTTAAAGGAATGGATATGAGACGACAACTCATAATCTGTCTCCACTTACGCAGCACTACTCATATGTTATCAAATAAAAATAAAACACCGTTTATTAACACTAAAAACTGCAAGATGGCGGGGTTTCAAAGCCACACACGGCCAACCCCAATAGATATAAAGTGACCATACTTGGCCAAAATACTACTTAAAACAGGGAACACGCTCCCTCTACGTATAAACTTTTCTTGTTCACGAATCTTATTCGAAATAGCTAGAGATCGAAAAGTTGTATGCGCTGGATGGTTCCGGGTTTTGGTCCACCGCGTCCTCTTCGCCCCGAGCGGTGTCCCCAACTTCCTCTGAATTAGGAGAAACAGGAATCGGGGCCCAGTGACTCCGAACCCTCTCTTCGATTAACGGGATCGAAGACCCAACATCCTTGCACTTCTTCATGTGGCTGGACATTTTTTCCATCTCGAAGTCATAGGAGTAGTTGGAAATCTGGGTGCACTACAAAGCACCCGCCGAACCACGACATTCGCAGTACTCTCCGAAGGACTGTTGAGCGCATTTGTACTGGTCGAAGTCCGCTGCAAACTGAACTGAACGGTCAGCCATAACCGAGGCGACCTCACATTTTCCGCGCCTATACGTTTGGTGAACCTGCGACGCTTGATTTCGCGCCAATTCCTTCTCGCGAAGAAAAACCACTTCGACCTCCTTTTTCAGGTGGGAGTTCTCTTCTTCGAGTCTCTCGGCCTTGAACCAATCTGTATGCGCCTCCAAATTGCTCGCCCAGAGACCCTGCAAAAAAGATATCCTTTTAAAGGGTAGGAGTGATGTCACTTGAATGATCGGAATCATATCGTATGCATGAACTCTAACCCCATTGCAGAAACGTTATGCGTCAGGGCATCAAAAGAAGAAATAAAGGCGTCAAATTCTGAACCTTCTCTGAAAAGCGGCATCGAAGGTTGACTCGGACCGCTTTCGTCTCCGCTGATGAGATCGTGGAACCACGCCCGCTCGGATGGCCCCCTCCTTTCCTCGGTAAAGTCGCCCCCATTAGCGGACGCACGCTCGTTCCGGGGAGACCTCTCCCTCTCCAAGTAAGGAGGCATCTCATACGGAGTGAAGCCATTCATGGTCGGTTCTAGCTCCTCTTCCGAGATCGCATCACGCTGAATCCGATTATTGTGATACATAACCGCATTGCGAACTCGCTGCGGGGAAAAGTAACCCAAGTGGAACGGACCGCCTCGAAGAAGGTCCATAACAACGTAAGTATCTTCCGGATGCGGGGGAAGGGGATCCAAAACTGCAAAACAAAATAATTATTTGATATCGGCAAACGAAAAGAAAACAGTCAGAGTATCAAAAGTGATACCCGCGGGACCCCATTTATGCCTAAAAGAAGAAACGTATTATTCTTTGACAGAGGCACTGTCTAAATGAATGAAGAAGTACACTTGCTCCAATTGTGGAAATTGGACGAAAACGATCGGATAACCGATATATGGTTTCTCGGCTTGAGGCAATATCGAAGCGGCAGACTCGTGGCCGTCGGAGATAAAAACGCCACTAGATAGTCGACGCTTAGATCCATTCCTCGTTTATAACCCAAAACCAAGAGTACGACAAGGTTTTGGAGACCGGTGTGCGAGAGCTGACCGATTGATAAACCATAGTGGTCCAAAAACTGGACTATGATCCCCGGAATGGGAAACCATACTCGACAGAACAGTAAATGTGCCTCGTAGCACGTAAAGAAACCACAAGGCAGAGAATCAGCATCCTCTCCGACATTCGGTATTCGGAACTCCACCTCCTCCAGAACTTGGCAGAAATCCCGGATGACGGCGTGGAATGATTCTCGACACCCGCTCGACCTACTGGCGTCCTTTTTGAAGATCGATCTCGGCGGACATCATGAGTCGAGCGGTGGAGCTTCGGTACCACACGTAACGTGCCAATACCGCATCGCTTCCTTAGGATCAACCGAGTGCGGCACGAATTTGATTTCTGGTACAACGTCACATTCCCGAACTCGTAGGCTTTCAGGGTCAAAAATCGACGGTAAAGCTATAACACAAAAGAGGAGAGAGAGAGATGGAAAGGATAAGGAGTTAGTTTTTACCTTAAGGAAATTTTTCTTGTGAAAAAGAGCAAGTGGAAGATTTGGAAATTTACTACTCTTATTTATAGAAAGGGAAATTTACTATTCATCCTCAGACTTTTTAGCCATCATTTCTGCCTAACTTACCTAACGTGCTTTAAAGTTCGCAAGAACATTCCAACAATTATTGCAAACTGGGGGGCTAACTGTTGAGGTCAAAAATGGTCACGACGAATTGATGCCTAAAGAGCGTAACAGAAACATTGTCACTCTTTCAGGAATGAAAATCGTAAGAGGATTATCAATTCCAAGGCTCTTTTGCCATCTAGTCGATCTCCTCTCGACCAAATGTCGAAGCTCCGCGTCTAGCCAACCATAGGCAATCGCTTCGCAAAGTGTAGTCACTCAGCGCGAGAATATCGAAATCAACGCCCGAGACTTCCGGGTGATCTCGATAAACAAGTTTCGGAGCGATAAGAAGTTATCATAAATGACGGATAGCTATGTCGCTTCGGAAATACAAGGAATAAAAACGACGGAAGGTCTAGCCACCCTTTTGGCGATTAGACTCTCGTAAAATCTAGCTACCCAACGGGCGACTAGACTCTGCCAAGTCTAGTCGACCGGACGACTAGACACGGATAACGTCTAGTCGCCCATGTTGACTAAACCGCATACTCTCGATCATTTTCTCCTTCGATCTCGGTTCGATTGTCTCTTGTTTCGTCTCAATTGGAGTTTTCGTTAAAGTTTCGCGGTAATAATCGTAAAGACTTGTTCTTTTTGTAAAAACTTCGTATCGGTCGTATAATACGATAATGGTTAACTGAGCACCGACATTGTCTTAACTATACGATCGGTCTTATCATTTCGTGAAACTATCACCGCGTAATCGTACGAAGAACGATTTCTCCGAAAGAAATCGTAAAAATCACTTAGTCGCAAAACGGCCCAGGAAGTCCCAAAATGCGATAAAAGTCCACTTACGATTCTGGAACGAGATTGGGCACAACTCCGTCAACGATTTACTCCAATTTTGGAAAAGATAAAAGGAAAACACGATAAAGTTAAAGTCTGGAGATAAATATGATAAAATCGTAAAGATAAGGAATATTCTCAAAAAAATGAATATTTCTGCGGAAGGATATGCTCAAATCTAGGACAAAAAAAGAAACGAGATCAACTTAAGAAGGCTTATAAAAGAGGGGCTAACGATAAGAACGAAGGAGAGACAGAAAAACTTCTTCACAATCCATACTTAGAGCTTTTAGGTTTATTTTCGTTTTTGCTAGCGAATTGCGTCACAACTAGGTTTAAAAGTCTTACGCTGTTAGAACTAGGATACTTGCCGACAGCTCTCGCGGGCACGGCTTATCACCTGTTGTAACGCTCAATGCAGATTCGGAATAAGATCTCTATTTCTCTTTTATTTCGATTCTCTTTTTACTTTGATTTCGTCGTCTGTTATTTCATACTTTGATCTGTCGTTGTTTGATTTAGCAGAAATCCGGGACCTCAAGGAAAGTTAGGGTTTCCTGACTTTTCTTCGATTACAAAAATCCAAAGTGCGAATTTCGGTTCCCACAATCATGGGGCTGGAACTCCTCAAAAACGTGGTCATGGTGAGAATATAGTCCTATTTTCTCTTTGGTTTTCTTGAAAAATCAAAGAGAAAAACCAAAGAGAAAAAGTTAGTAGCATCAAGTAAAAGGAATATCCTAATCTAAAAAGGAAATGTAAAATCTTATCCGAAACTAAAAGAAAAAATCAAATAGGCACAAAAAGTAAAGTAATCCTAATCTAATTCTAAGTGTTAATATCCTAAAAAGGTTAGAAAAAGAAAAATTTATGTTCCTAATGTTAGTAGAAAACCGAATTCTTAACTTTAGAAAAACAGAATTTACATACAAAAAATGAAAGAAAATTTTTCCTAGACTAAATCCTAGATCTAAATCCTAAGGCAAAGACTAATAGTCCCCGACAACGGCGCCAAAAACTTGATGTGGAGTCAATTTTGTCTCCAACTAAAACCTAGCTGTAAATATACAACATTCGCAGTAATACTTAGGGATCAAATCTACAGAGACTAGAGTCTCACACTAAGCACACATTGATTTTGGTTTAAGCTAAGAATGAAATATGTAGGGGGTTTTAGGATTTTTATTTGTTTTTTTTATTATGATTTAATTATGCATAACAAATGTACAAGAGATAGATCAATGATTAATATGCTTCAGACAAGCAGAGAGTGTTTAACAAGCAAGCAAGATACTAAAATAAACTAGGGACATAATGCTACGGTCTAGAACACAACCATGAATGTAGATCCTCTCTAATTTGGAGGTTTAGGATTCTATATCTAACCACCAAGGGCGATCGTCTTTTGGACGGCCTTGTAGTGAGTGAACACACATTAATTTGGTCAAGACTGATTGTTCACGATCCTAAGTCAATCTATTTTTGAAGCCTACTTAGAAAGGCTTATCAAATACTAAATAAAATGGTAAGTCAAGCTTTTGGGATGCATATCACTATAGATCTACTTACAAATCAGCTTCGTATGTAAATAGTATTAACGTATGAGAAAAGATGATAACTTTATTGATAAAACCTAATCGATTAAAAATCAAATTCAAGCAAGCTATTAAACTCTATAGTACCTAATGTCTAACATGCAAACTAATAAAAAAATATCATGTGAACACGAAATCATTAAGAACAGCAAGCATTAATAGTCATCAAGGGACAGAGGAGAAGATAAAAACGAGTTTACGGAAGAGTGGATGTTGTATTAATGATGAAGATGGATCTTTGGAGGTTACAAAGGGCACGGCCCAAAAGGGTGTATTCCTGCCTCCTAAGAATATTATTAAACCCTAATCTAAGCCTACTCTCTGCGAAATTAAGTGGCAAAAAACATCTATATATAGTGCTTTTTTAATTAGGTCATAATTATGTTAAACTGGGCCTTAAGGTCTCATAATGTTTGGGCTTCGTACCAAGATCTTTAGTTAAGTTCTTTGGCTTTTAAAGACTTTTAACATATCCAATTGAGTTTGTATAATGTCTGGTTCGAAACCTAAATGGTCTTCCTTTTGTTTTGGTCTTTCTACGCACCCTTCATCTGCTAGACAGTTGGACCAGTCTTCAGTACAATTGCTATAACTCTTTGTCCACTGCTCCAAATCAGATGAACCCACTTGGATATAAAAGCTAATTCAATTCTATAGCTTTCTACCAGATTTCATAAAATTCCATTGAGGGAAAGGCCTTCGTCTTGGATGATACATATGATTATCAAAAACTGTCCAAAAACAGGCTTTTGATCTAATTAGCTCCACAATGCTCTACAATGCATTGTTTGTTCTGAAATGACTTGAAACACTACAAATACAAGAAAACTACCTCTAATTACATAAATTTGTGTAAAACAATAAGAAAACGTATCAAAGTCCATAAAAAATTGGTAAATATTGGTATTATCAGTGATACAACCAAGGATACTAAAACAACTCAAATTTGTCCTACCGAAACACTAACCTAGAGTACCCTCCATATTAGTGCTATCTACCTCAAAATTCCCAACAAGGACCTTCTTACCTACCTAATCACCAACCTTTTAACAAAGGTATGTACCAAGTGAAGCAATCATTCACTTATCCTCAAGCCAATGCATCGAATCTACAAGAGAGCAAGCTTGAGACAATGCTGAAGCAAATCTCTCAAGAGATGAAACAAAACCACAAGGAAGTTAATGAGAAGCTAGAAAACGTCTACAATGAGCTTACAAAAAGTATGAAGCTATTGCTACTCATGACCAGAAGCTTGAAGTTCAAATCACTCAAATAAGTGAAGCTGTCAAGAAACAGGAAAACCCGACGAAATCCTTCCGCAAGGTCGCCAACTTAAAGGAAGCTAAGGAGATCGTGTACACTGAAAAATACCTCTTTAAGACCTCAGTTCTCAAGGAAAGTCATCTTTGGATCGTTTACCAAACAAATCTAAGAGAGCTTACAAGAAGAGACCCAAGACGATTCCTTTAGAGAAGATCGAACGCCCAGTAAAGTTCATCATTCCCTGATCTATAAATAAAGTTAGGATTGATGATTGCTTAAGTGATACTGGAGGTAATGTGAATTTGATGTCACTAACCATGATTCTTGACTTAGGGCTCTCAAACTTTCAACCATCAAGAATCTCTATCAAGTATGACGATTTTTACCTGATGTACTGCTTGAAATAGGAGGATTTCTAATCCCCACTGACTTTCAAGTTTTTTCTACTAAAGGAGGGAAGAAAAATCCACTTAATCTTGGCTCCTAATTCTTAGCTACTGCTTGAGAAATCTTCGATTTCCCCAACAAAAGTTGCTTAGGAAGAGTGAACAAGCATGTCTGTTACCCAGCTGTGAGCTACAACTACAGAGCAAATGAAGGTATTTTGGAGGACAAGAAGGTTTTTCTAGACCCTGGAGATAGCCAAAAGACACAACAAGTCTCAAAGAAAGAAGCTACATTCATCAAACGCCAATTTCTTCAAAACCGGCAGAAATGGATGCAAATAGAGATTTTTGTGCCATCGAGGTATAAAATGACCCTTTGTTAGACGAGGATAAAGAATAGGAAGAGGTTTATAAGTTGACACATCATATGCTAAAGTCAAGATCCGATTCCCCATTGGTCTTGATGTGAAGAACGATGAAATTTCCAAAAAGAAGCTCGAGAACACTCTTAAGCTATTCCCGAAGGTAATTGTGATTTATGAAGCAGTTGGAGGTACGATTGATGATCTCAAATCACCCTCTACACCACCAGTTCCAGAGACTCATGAAGCTAAAGGAACAAAAATTCCTTTAGTGGAAACCAATCACGCTTAAAAAAGTGAAAGGAGTCGAGCTAAAGACTCAAAACAAGCGCTTTATGGGAGGCAACCCACATGATTTTAAATTTTATTTTTAATAGTTCGTTTTTATTTTTTCAGTATTTTAGAAAATCAAGAAAAAAAGTTTTGCACTCAAGAACAAACCTGAAAGTTGTTATGACTGGGTGACGACTTACAAAATATTGGAGTGTGCCACAGTACGACAGTCGACCAGTCTCAGGAGCAAAATGCCTCAAAATCAGTTTTTTAAATTTGGCAAGAAAGCTGATCCAAATTGTCTAAGTCATCTCTTGGTCCATTCCAAACATTCATTTTATACTGGAGAAAGATGTTAAGGACCGCCGATCAAGCTAAATCTTAAAATAAAAATTCTTGGAACAAAGTGATGACATCATGAAGAACCAAGAAAATAAGCTTGAGAAATTTCATCATTTGATCATACTAAAGCACTGAGAGCTATCCGGAAAGTCTTAAACAGTACCAAAGCGGTAAAGAAATCTCTAACTTCATTTTTTAAGAATTACCAATATATGACAGATGAGGTGCTCAAGAGAAACCGACCTTGGAACGGTCAAGATCAAAAGTTGCCCGGAGGATCAAGTTTCTTAACAAAAAGAAACATGAGATTTCAAGTACTCGCCAAGCAAATCAACTCAAATCATCAAAGATGCCCGAGCAAAGTGACTATTATATACAAAACAACCCGATAATAATTTTGATTTTTCAAACTCTAACTTACGGCTAACATTATGTTTTTGCCGACTTGCCAATGAACTTGTCTAAGCCAAAAGTGTCATTTATAGATATGAATCAGGTTGGCAGACTGAAAATTCCCCGTATGACCTTAAAGATTGAGCAACAACGACCAACTATCCAAACAAGTTCTTAATCCGGTCACAAAGAAGTTTCAAGAACTCAAAAATGACTAAATGGTTGTATCTTCAATTCTTTTAGGGAAAATCAACCGTAAAAAAACATTTTGGTACCTTAAAGGACAGCTTGGAATATTAACCGATGAACTGGAATTCAAAACGAACGATCGGAACGCGAAACGACCAAAGAAAACCCAAAACGATCGAGAACACGTCCCAATCGGCTGCCGAAGGCTCCAAGATCGGTGTGTGACACACCCGGGCACACGACCATTGTCAAGGCTTCTCTTCCTTGCCCATATGCCCCAACTAAAGCCTAGGATCGGTCGGTGGATGAGCCAGCACCGGCCTTTGCCACAAAAACACACGTGGCCGGTCACACGACCTGAACGCCTTGTCCATGATGCTCCCGACAGGTGGGCGTGAAATGCAAGACCAATCCGTGTCAAAAATTGGTGGGCGACCAGTCCCGAGAGGTAAATACCCCAAATTTTAATTTTAGTGGTTCAAAACCCCGTTTTTTTTGCAAAATAAACAATATCCCCTAATTTACTAAACCAATTTCGAAAATAAGGGAAGGAGAAACAAGAGTTTGGTTTTTACTTTAGTATTTTTGGATCTAAAACTCTTAAAATTTCATCTCTTTCTCTAGAACAAGTTATCGAACCCTAAAAATAAAATTTCAAAACCTTGAATTTTTTGTTCATTTGCTAAAGTTTGATTGATTTCAATTGAAATATCTCATTCCTTTATCCGGTCAAGCATCAAGGTATGTTTAAAATTTCTTTCTCTTAAAGTTACAAGTTTTAGGAGTTTATAAATTTCTTATATTTAGGATTTCTTATCTTGATTCTTAGAGATTTCCTTTAGAAAAGCTTGTTAGGTTAATGGATTACACTTACAACATGTTAAATGGCTTATTTACACTAGATTTTGAAATTTCAAAATTTTTGAACTTTAGGAACCATACAAATCCGAAAATTTTAGCTTAGATTTGCTAAAATTTGCTTGTTCAAAAGTCATTTCCTTATGTATAGCTAGGATATGCTAGTTATTTTGCATCATTTGACCATAAAATTGAAATTTTTGGTGATGTTTTTTGGCTTAGTGTATGAATTCGAAAATGACTTTGAAGTTTTGAGAAATTTGAGTTCTTGCTTGTTTGATGCTTTGGATTTTCTTCTCAATTCACTTAGATGTTTCTTTGCTATTACAATTTGCGTAAGAGCATATATGGATTCCCCTTTGAATTTTTCAAGAGACTCATTGTCTCTTTGAGTTTTTGATTTTGTAGGACATTCAACAACGGAAAATGAGGAGATTTTGAGGAACTCAACAATGATAGCTATCCGGAAGGGAAGAGCTATAAAGGTTTAAAAACCAAGCAATCATTCGAAACCTGGAAAATCCAATATGTTGAAACCAACTACAAAGGAGAATTCAAAGAAGATCACAAAAAGAAGTATGGAAATGATATAGCTAAGTGATGAATCGAATGAGAATGTAGAATAGACCCAAAGAGAAGAGATGGTTTTTTTTTCGGTTTCTCAAATCATCAATGATGTGCCCAAGTCTCCATCACCAAAGAAGTAAAGAAAGTCAAGAGCTAAGGGACTTAAGCTCATGGTTTTGGCACCTCTAGAACCGAGAAGAAGAGTTTTTGGTCCCAAGATGGATCGAAGTTTCAATTATGGAGCATCACTTTCTACCATAAAGATTCAAGCTATATTGAAGATCCTCTCCTGACACTTGAAGCTTTAGGATTGACAAGATATGTAACTTGGTTCTTGGAAGTTTTGAAGTTGAGAGCTTTTGTAGAGATTTCTTTCCTGGTCTATGAGGAACTTACCAAGGATTTCCTTCGCACTATTGAGCTCTGATATCTCATGGAAAAACAATCTAAGGCTCAAGACGAAGTTCTCACTTTCTCAGCTAGAGGTACCACTTATTCTTTGACTCTTGGTGAGTTGTGTGAGACTTGGCATTTGGAATTTTTAGATGAAGCCAAGTTTAGCTCGGATCACATGGCCTACACTATTTGGGATCAATTTGCTCATGAGACACTTAGGCTCGACATTCAAAGGAAGCCAAAATTTGACATCCAACAGTTCGGTATGTGCATAGGATCATTTCACAAAGGATCTTCAGTAGGATTGAGCAGAGTACAGTACTCAGGGATGAGTTCTTTGTCCGCATCTCTCCTTTTGTTGCTAGTCCTCAGAGGGCCAACTATGGCGCTCTCATTGCTCGGAGGATGATAGATGTGAAGCACAAGGCTGCTAAGTAGACTAGAGAGCTCAACTATATGTCTCATTTTGGAGAGATCATCACTGCTATCCTCACTTCTAGAGGAGTAGACTTGAGTGTTGAGACACCTATGGCTTGCAGTGGATCGCTGGATCTTTCAGCACTTGCTAGACCTCGCTATCTTCCGAGATGGATTCAGGGTACTGTGACCTTTGCCTAACAGTTCATGCCTCTTCATGACACAAAGCCAACCTGCTACATTCTACCTTTCTTGTCACTTCCATCTCTGCAGGAAGGTCACACTCTTTTCTGCCCTTATCCTTCTTAGATTTTCATGAGATCTCCCAGAGTTCCCCATCCTTAGCATTAGGGACTATCATATAGCCAAAGCGTTTGTCGCCTAGGCTGTTGCACGAGTAGGAGGATCACTTCCTAGGAGCATGATTGCTTTAAATTATGTATCATATAGAGAGGAGCAGGAGAGTTTGAGTGGTGAGAATTTTGAGTAAAGTTGTTCGTGTTCTGAGACACGCTGTACCAGGAGTTTTTAGGAGTACTCGCACAGAGAGAGAGAGAGAGAGAGAGAGAGAGAGAGAGAGAGAGAGAGAGAGAGAGAGAGCTGAGCCAGCTAATGATGTAGACTTAGAGAGTTTCTCCTTAGTTTCAGACTTTGGACAGGATGCGGCTGAGATATTAGTCACAACTTAGAGTGACTCCTCAGCACACCCATCATACAGTCCCACACAGGATCCAAACGCACTTGTGAGCAATCACACTGATGCAACCCTGGATCTTCTGAAAAAGAGATCTGAACTTTTCTTTTGTGTTTTTTTTTATTTTCTGATTTTTATGAGAAGAAGAGGTGAAAATGAGAAGGATGGATTTTCAGATATTGGTAGATGGATAGATTGATTCAGTTGTAGAGAATTAACTCTGTAATGAAGCAAAATCGAATGGCTATTAGAGAATTAACTCTATAGCGATCAGTTTCTTCTGGATATTACACACCAGAAGGTTGTGAAGAGAAATATGACACACTCAATTCACGAAAAAGATAGAGAGAAAACTTCTCTTTTGATTGATAAAAACTTCGATGAATGATGAATCATGAATCATTTACAATATCTGTAGAATACAACTTAAATAAGCCTAATTTTCCTAGGGCTTCTGCGAAAATAATAAACCAAAACTAAACCTAA
>OVAN01011106.1:164-14815 GCA_900406275.1 Anastatica hierochuntica
AAGTTGCTCATCCAAAGGTTGCACCTACAAATACAAAAGAATGCAATGCAAAGACGAAAATCCTAAACTGGACTCAACTTAGAAACTTTATGAGTTCTAACATCTAAATGCATTATATACAACCTAAATGCAACTAAAACACATACTAAATGATGCTAAATATATGCGTTAAATTATGAACACATCACTAACGCCTCGAGGAAGTCGTTATGAGTGACTCGAGTTATCGGGAACATGATGTGTCTCAAGTCCCACTCTTGAGTAACCAGACGGTTGGCAGGATGTGTGAGATCACTCCTCTTGAACCGAGTGTGTAAAAGGGAGATAGATGGGTTCACCGTCTGTGGAACCTCTCCCTTCTTTCGTCTACCCATAATCTGCAAAAATAAACACTTGGAAACCATATTAGTATCCGAATCAAGATGATCCAAATACGAAAATCATTCACTCGATTTTAAAGAGTAATGTTCTGCGAAAATCAAGCTCATAAATAAGAAGAACATGCATCAAATCACTCATCAAAGTAAGAACAACACCCAATATGTCCAATTTTCGTTTGCATTTCAAGTCCAAGTGTAAATAATCAAGTCATCGCAACCAATCATCAAAACATGTTATAAGCAATCATAAATAAGCCATAAAAGAATAAAATCATCAATATCCAAGGCAAATCATGAAGAAACATGTATCCTCGCAAAAATATGGCGTACGAAACGAGAAATCACAAAATCACGAAGTTCAATCCTTAAAACGCTAAATCTAGGTGCAATCCTACTGCTAAACATCTTAGAACATGTGTATTAGATCATTCAAGTACCAAACAATGATCAAAATCCAAGAAATCAAAAGTTCCCTAACTTCTCCGAAAAATCTGCTTGTAGAGAATGTTGACACATAACTTAGAATTAGCGAAATCTGATCAGATAGAAAGATAGAGCATGAAATTCTCTTGAATTTAGACTGAAAAACGTCTCAGATCCGTTAAGAATTGATGAAAATTGAGTGCTATGGTGATTTTTTTCGTTTTGGTTTGAGAGGAAATAATGAGCCTTACCTGAAGAATGTCGCGTTTTAAGTTGTGTAGTCGGGACAAGGATCGATCGATCCGGGGACAAGGATCTATTGATCTCTGTCCTTCTATCTGGATGATCCTGTTTTCTAAAATAACAAAGCTAAAACACAAACAGATCTAATTTCTAAACCAGATATGCATAAATTAAAAATAATTTTCTTTTTTTTTTCTTTTTTTTAAAGACGAAAATCTGGTAGAAATTAGCATGTTGACGACATTTCTAAACTCTAAATCACTCATACAACGTGAAGAAATGCAACATATCCATCTAAACCACCTAAACACCGAACACCGAGAAATTAGACACTCAGGACCGTGTCTAAACAACCTAAAATATACAGTCCTACCTAAGCAATTAGAAGGATCATGTCTACCGTATTCTCTCAATTGTTTTTACACATGTGTGCACATAAGATGAAAAAGAAATGCATGGAGATTCAAGGAGATAAGGCAAGGGTGTCGTGCTAGACAAAAGATGAGTTTGATCACTCAAGATTACCGAAAAGGATGGATTAAAAAGGAATGGAGATGTAATCCTGAATGATGGGTTTTGATTCCTGATTTTAAGTTCGTGGATCAAAGCATTTAAATTCATTAGTAAGCCAAATAAGATAGAGTTAAAAAACATTTCAGACAAAAGTCTGAGTTCCAGAGATTTCTGGTGGGGAGTTTGGTTATGAGTTATTTTGGATTGCCTGCACTAAAAGTCCAAATGAAATGGTTAATGAACTTAAAAATGAAGAGTACAAAGATTATAGTCTGAAATCATCGTAAAGCATAAACAAATCCATAACTGACTCAATAGAAAACATAAAATGACTCAAAGAACACCAAAAGAAAAAGAAAAACATAAGTAACCTCCCCCAAAGAAGGGGTAAGTAGTAGATAAAAATGAAAAGAAAATGAAAAGAAACGGGAAAAAAGCAAACTTACCTGAAATCGTGTAAAATAGCTACACAAATGAGACAGAGATCGATCCTTGTCCAATTTCCTGGACTCATAAAAAGACAGGGATCGATAGATTCGAGGATAGGGATCGATCTATCCCTGTCCGTCTGTCTGGTGATCTGTTCTCCTGCAATATGACAACAAAAACACGAAAAGCGTCCAAAGCACCAAAAACAAAAACACTAAAGCCAAAAATACTACAAAACTAACTAAAATGAAAAAGAAAACTACCTAGTGGGTTGCCTCCTACTGAGCGCTTGTAGTGCGATCAGACGGCAGGTGGATCCTCCAAAAGAATTTGCATTATCTCGTCGAATGGCTAGTCTGCAATGTATGGCTTGAGTCTGTGGCAATTCAAAGTGAATTTCCTCCTATTTTCATCAAGAACAATAGCTCCATATGGTCTAACCTCAGCAACCAGGAACGGTCCTGACCACCGCGATTTGAGCTTTCCTGGAAACAATCGCAACCGTGAGGTACACAACAGTACCTGATTGCCTACAGCGAAATGGCATTAGATGATCCTCCTATCATGGAATGCTTTGGTCTGTTCTTTGTAGATCCTTGTGTTCTAATAAGCATTCAATCGAATCTCATCAAGTTCATTGAGTTGAATCATTCGCCTCTCAGCTGCAGGCTTGATGTCGAAGTTCAGCAACTTCGTAGCCCAAAGTCCCTGGTACTCGAGCTCAACAGGCAGATGACATGCCTTCCCATACACCAAATGAAACGGTGTAGTGCGTAGTGGTGTCTTGTAGGCAGTTCTATACGTCCATAGCGCATCATCTAGCTTCACAGACCAATCTTTTCGAGTCTTGCCTACAGTCTTTTCTAGGATTCCCTTGATTTCCCTATTGGAAATCTCAACTTGTCCACTTGTTTGAGGATGATAAGGTTTGGCTACCTTGTGTCTAACTCCATGCTTTTTCATCAAATTCTCAAACAGCTTGTCGATAAAATGGGATCCTCCATCACTTATTACCACTCTCGACAAACTAAAGTGAGGAAAAATCACAGATTTAAACATCTTTAGGACTACTTTGGCGTCATTAGAGGGGATGGCCAGCGCCTCAACCCACTTTGAGACATAGTCAACTGGAACCAAAATGTATTGATTTCCAAAAGAAAATAGGAAAGGTCCCATAAAATCAATACCCCATACGTCAAAAACCTCTACTTCTAAGATGAAGTTCTGAGACATCTCATTCCGCTTACTGATGTTGACTTTCCTCTGACAAGCATCACACTTAGAGACGTAATCATGGGCGTCCTTAAAGAGTGTTGGCAACCAAAAACCCGCAAGCACCACTTTTGAAACAATCTTGAAAGTAGCAAAATGTCCTGTATACTCAGAACCATAGCAGTTATACAAAATACCTTGAACCTCAGACTCTGGAATACATCTGCAAAAAAGTCCATCAACACATCTCTTGTAGAGAAAAGGATCATCCCAGAAGTAATGTTTGACATCTCTGAGGAACTTCTTCTTCGCATAACCTGCGAAATTTGGTGGCTCCACATCTGCACTCAGAAAATTCGCAAAATTTACAAACCAAGGAATTTCATCGTGAATCTGTCTAATGGTAAAACAAGCAACATTATCCATGTATTCATCCTCCAACAAGGCAGCCATATAGACATTCTCCTCAGGGATACTATCATCAAGTGGTGTATCAGCTTCCACTCGCAATCGAGACAAATGGTCTGCAGCACCATATTTGATACCACGCTTATCACAAATCTCTAAATCAAATTCCTGCAAAAGTAAAATCCATCTCAACAGTCTCGATTTAGCATCTTTCTTAGACATAAGGTACCTCAAAGCTGCATGATCAATGTGAACAATGACTTTAGATCCCACTAGGTACTATCTAAATTTCTCAAATGCAGAAACCACAGCTAGGAGCTCCTTCTCCGTAGTCGCATACATGATCTAAGTGTCATCAAGTGTTCTTCTGGCATAGTAAATCACATGGACCTTCTTTTCCTTTCTTTAACCCAACACTGCTCCTACTGCGTAGTCACTGGCGTCACACATCACCTCGAAAGGCAAATCCCAATCTGGTGGCTACACAATTGGAGCGCTAACTAGTGCCTCCTTGATTGTCTGAAAAGGTAACAAACAGTCAGTATCAAAATCAAATTTGACATCCTTAGAGAGCAACCGAGTCATGGGTCTGGCTATTTTGGAAAAAATCCTTGATGAACCGTCTGTAGAACCTTGCATGTCCGAGAAAGTTGTGGACATCCTTGATTGAAGTAGGAGGTTTTGAGCTCGTCATCACCTCCACCGTGGCCTTACCAACTTGGATCCCTCTCTCAAAGATTCTATGGCAAAGCACAATCCCATCCTGCACCATAAAATGACATTCCTCGTAATTCAAAACCAAGTGTTTCTCTTCACATCGTTCTAAAACCCTGCAAAGGTTAGACAAGCAGTAAGAAAACGAAGAACCATAAACAGAAAAGTCATCCATGAAGACTTCCAAGATATTTTCGATCAAGTCAGTGAAGATAGACATCATGCATCGCTGGAAAGTCGCAGGTGCATTGCATAATCCAAATGGTATTCTCCGGTAAGCATACATCCCATATGGACATGTGAATGTAGTCTTTTCCTGGTCCGCCGGGTAAATGGGAATCTAAAAGAAACATAAATAGTCATCAAGAAGCAATAATAATGATGGTTAGAAAGTCTTTACAGCATTTGATCAATAAAAGGAAGCGGAAAATTATCCTTTCTCGTGGTCGAGTTCAGCTTTCTGTGGCCTGTGATAGTCCTAGTGGGAATGAGCTCGTTCTTCTCATTGTTGACGACAAAAATTCCACCTTTCTTTGGTACAACATGTACCGGACTCACCCATGTGCTGTCAGAAATAGGATAGATAACACCTGCATTCAAAAGTTTAAGAATCTCCTTCTTGACAACTTCCATCAACTTAGGATTGAGTCTCCTTTGATGTTCGATGGAAGTCTTGGATTCATCCTCCAAGTGGATCCTATGCATGCAAAGATTTGGAGAAATACTTGTAATATCATCCAAAAATATCCCAACGCTTTTCTATACTTCCTTAACTTTGAAAGAAGGAAAGCAGTCTCAACATTGTTCAGATTCACATTGACAATTACATGATATGTAGAGTTTGGACCTAAGAAAACATACCTTTGTCCTACAGCTAGTGGTTGACCTTGACTTTTGGAGCTTTCAGCTCGCTCCAATCAGCACTAGAACTCACCACCAATGATGTAGAAGTCGCAGGTGATGCCTCTTTGAGCTTAATAAATGCGACATGCTTCTAAACAAGAGGTGCTGAATCCAACAATTAAACAACCTCAAAAGTACCTGCATCCAAAAACCCATACTCACTTTCAATTTGAGTTAAGGCTACCTATAATGGATCCTCAGTGTAGAGCTCTTCAGCGGATTCTTCGATCACATCAGCAAGTGTATCAACCCAAAATGTTTTCCCATCAATGGTAGGCTTCTTCATGGATTTCTTGATGTTGAACTTCATAGTCAACTTCCCAAGACGGAGATCTATATGACCGTTTTATACATCAATTACGGCTCTAGCAGTAGATAAGAGCGGTCTTCCAAGGATAATAGGATCCTTGGGTTCTTCTTCAAGCTCCAAGACAACAAAGTCTGTGAAAACATATCCCTCTCCACCTCCAACGGGAATGTTATCTAGAAGACCCACTCGTCTTCGAATAGACCTATCTGCAATCACCAAAGACATTCTCGTGGGTTTATGGTTAGGAAAATTTACACACTGCGATACCGAGAGGTACATTACACTGACTACTAACCCCAAACCGCAGAGATATCACTCAAAGGTAAGCGATACAATCCTGCAAGGTAATACAGAAAGACCTGAATCCTCGCGCTTCTCCGGTGCAATGTTCTGAAGGACTACGCTACACTCCACAGTAAGAACTGATACACCATGCTCTAATGTCTTACAATCTGAAAGAATGTTCTTCATGTACCTTTTAAGAGAAGGTACCATCGTGACTGCTTTGACAAAAGGCAATCGTACATGTAATTCACCTACTATATTCTTCAGCTTTTCGTACTCGCGTTCTTTGATCTTCTGAAGGGGGCTAGAAGGATACATAGACTTGGGAACATATGGCGGGGGTTGTATATATTGATCCTCAACCTCTAGTGCATTCGTTTCATCACAAAAATTTGATGCACCTCCGTTAGGATAGAGATGGATCGATCCAGGGGCAAGGATCAATCAATCCTTGTCCTTCTTTCCCGATGTTTTATTTGCCATGGATCGATCGTTTTGGGGATAGGGATCGAACAATCCTTTACCTTATGTGCGTGACGAGTTTTCAACTCTTTACCACTTCTTAGCGTAATGGCACCGCAATATTCCTCCGAATTCTTCTCCGGTTTTCCTGGAATGACTCCGGTGGAGCTCTGTTCCTCGTAGAATTTTGAGCAACCTGTGTTTCCAGCAAGTCCATGTGAGTGCTCAATGTCTCGAAATTCCCATTGAGATAATTGTACATGTTATCCACCTTTTAATTCAAGTCCGTAGAGGAATTTGTTTGATTCTCAAGCACTTGCTGCAACATCACCTTCAGCTCACTATCTTGAGAAGACGCAGAAGATTTTCCCTGGTTCTACTTCTGATACCGCGACTGATAGTCTTTCTTGAATTCTGCTGAACCAAACTACTTCTGTTGATAGTCACTTTTTCCGAAGCTAATGTTCTGATTCTTGTTCTAAAACCCAGAGTTGAAGACACTCTGGTTCTGTTGGTTGAAACCTCTGTTACCAAAATTCCCTTGACTTCTAATGTAATTCGCATATGCTTGTCCACCACTCAGCTCCTCTGACATTAATTCTTGATACATTTGTCCCATCTTCTGCTCTTGAAGCACAAGTGCATCATTCTGCTCCCCAACAAAGTTTACTCCTTGTTGATCTCTCCTCATTAGCTCATCGAGCTTTGACTGCAGATCATTAATTCTCTTCGCATCTAATGATACAAGTTCTCTACTACGATCATAGTCTGATCTTCGACTGGCCTGACTATTCGCCATGTTATTCACCAGCATATAAGCTTCCTCCACAGTCTTGGTCATGAAATCACCATTGCTCGCGGTGTCCATAGCATTCTGATATTTCTCCTCAACCCCATTGTAGAAAATGTTGAGGAGATTCTTATCTGAGAACCCATGATGAGGACAATCATTGAGGTACTCATTGAATCTTTCCCAAGCTTCATGAAAACTCTCAAAACCCAATTGGTGAAATCCTACAATCTTGTTTCAGAGAGACATAGATCTCAATTTCGTAAAGCAATGCCCAAGAAAAGCAGCCTTAATTTCATCCCATGTCCTTAGAGAATCAGGCTCTAGACTATTGTACCATCTCGTAGCTTTATCATTCAGAGAGAAAGTGAATAACCTGCATTTCAGAGCTTCAGTAGGTACTCCGTTGTGCTGGATAGTATTGCAGATTGCTTCATATTTATCCAGATGGTGGATTGGGTTCTGTGATGGCAACCCATGAAACTTATTCTACTGCACCAAGTTAATGAGACTAGTTTTGATCTCAAAGTCTCTTCTCTCTATTGGAAGAGAGAGCCTTCGGGAGTTTCATATTGCGCCAGAGTCATCCTCTGATGAGGTTTATTTGCACGTCGTTCCCCCACAGCTGTAAGATTTAGCTGGCCAGCTTGCTGAGCACCAGCATTAGCACCACCTCCAGCAGGCGGATCACCTTCTGGAAGGACTCCAGGAAAGAGAGGATTTTGATGAACTTGAATGTGTTCTCCCATGTTATCCCCCATGATTTCAGCAAACTCAAATTCCTCAATAACCTCCTGCAGAATCTCCTTCTTCTTCTGTCTCTCTAGACACGTAGGTTTCGACTCAAATTCGAGAAGATTTGAGATCCCTTGGCTTCTAGTATGAGGCATGTTTATGCACCTAAAAGTACAAAAACAAAGAAGAAAAAGAAAAGATTAAACAAAATAAAGAAAAATGCCTTAGGCACGCAATGATCCTAAGTTCTATGAAGACCTATTGGTCCCCGACAACTGCGGCAAAAAACTTGATAGCTCAGGCTTTCGCCGGAGATAACACTGCAAGAGCACAAAAGTATGTTGTAGTGGTTCGAGATTGATTCCACAGAGATCAAAGATAGCACGTAGAATTTCAGATCAAATAGCGGGCTAAAGCGAAAAAATGTTTTGGTAAAGATGCAATATATCAAAATTTAAGAAGCAAACAAAGCAAACAAATGACTACGGGGTTGTAAATCAAGCAAAGAAGTGTTGGGCATTGGGTATTCTCACGGAAATAATTCATTGAAGACTCAAATTATTGACTAGGGAACATATTTTAAATCGTCTTTGACTCAAACACAATTGTTGAATTGATCTACTTTTATAGTATAAATTCCCTATGCAGTAGAAACCTTGAGACTAACTTCCGTTGACTCTCAGATTCTAATCATGCATTCTAAACAAGTTTGATAGGTTCACAATTCACTAAAACATCAACTTCCATTGGCTTAAGAAGAATTGCTCATTTACGATTCTTTCAGGCATTTAAACAATCACTTTCCAGGCGTTAAACAACCTAAGATCAGAAATGAAGTGTTCGGTTTAATTTCATGCATTACGAACAATCCTAGATGAAGATCCAATTGATTAAATACCTAATCATACAATTTCTGTGTCTTCAACTCATGAATCCCTATGCGAGAACCCTAAACCCAATGAATAAACTACTCACTCATGATCAGAGAATCAACACAAATCAAATCAAAGAGAGACATCATTGTATTAATCAAAAAACAAAGAGTAAGGTTCAAAATTCTTCTCGAATTCGAAGTACAGAAGATGATTCTTCTCCTTAGGTTTCAAAGCTCTCGCTTTTGCTCTCAAAAACTCATAAAATAGCATTCTGAAGCAGGAAATACGAGCTTAGGTTTTAGTAATGAGATCCGATTCAAAATAAGTTCGGTTTGGTTCTTCGTAAAATCGGTCCGAAAAATGGGACATGGATCAATCGATCTTGAGACAAGGATCGATCGATCCTTGTCCATTTGTTTGTATATTTTCCAGCCTTCAAAAAAACTTCCTTCGATGCTTGAAATTCATCCAAAATGCATTCTTCTCGCACATTCAAACTCGACTCCTGTAAAAACACTAAAGAACACAAGTCTACGCCAAAAAGATCCGAATACTTACTAAAAACCATAAATCTCGAGTAAAAACCATAATAAAAACCACTAAAATACTAACACATCATCTACCAAGACATGAATGTCAAACATGAAGCTCTTGGTTCACATGTTAAGGTAATAGATTCTCAACTCCAATAAGTGATCTTGGACCGTAAGGGAAAAGAAGTAGCTAAAGAGAAGGGAGAATCAAGCAAAGACTTTTGTAATGCCTTCATAGAAGAGATCGACCACACTCCTCAACCATGGGATGGTATTGTCTCTACTCTTGAAGAGGAAAAGATTATTGATGATTTTGAGAATTTATTTTTGAATCTCTTGATGAGATTGTTGATTGCTTCGATATGGATTTGGTTGCGAATCTGAATTATAAGGAAGTTCATGCCGAATTTGACCTTTAAATTGAAGAGAAAGATGCTCCAATTGGAAAGAAGCTTGAAAAAAAGGTCACTCCTTTGGATAAGGGAGGTGTCAAAATTGAGAAGGAAGAAGAAGAGCCTTTGCTTGTTGATAAGGCTACTAAGGAAGATATTTTTAAGGAAGCTAAGAAGGATGATAGTTTCATGAAAAATGAGAAAACCAATGTCTCAAGGGAAGAGACATTTGAGGAAAAGGAAAAGATTCCTAGGAATATGCCTAGAGGAGAAGAGGTGAATGAGGAAGACTTCCCCATTTTGAGTCTTCCGGTTCTTAAATCCACACTCCCATACCCTCAACACTTCAAGAAGAAAATCCTTGAGCTGCATTAAAAAGAACTCAAGAAGAAAGGTCTTTTGTATATTCCCAAGGAATGGGAAGGATAAGCTAAGACAAATGCCATTGTCAAAAAGAAGTTGGAAAAGTCCATTTCTCAACGGGACAAAGTTGAGAAGATCATGAGGGACAATGGAATCCCAGAAACTAGAGCCATTGAGAAGACTCTAGAGAAAAGCAATGATGAGGGAAAGTATCTAATTCCATGTGCTCTTAAGGATTACCATTTTGAGGATGCTTTGGCAGACAGCGCTACTAGTTTGAATGTCATATCACTAGACCATGTGAAAGAACTTGGATTTCAACACAAGATCAAGAGAGGAGTGGATCCCATCTTACTTGGGGATGCATCTAAAAAGACTCCTATGGGAAGGCTTGAGAATATTGAGCTAAGGGTGAACAATACACTTGTTAAGTGTGACTTTGTGGTTGTGGATACTAAGTCCACCCAAGCCAAATTCCTTTTGATCTTAGGAACGCCATTCCTCGTAACTACCGGAGCTTCAATATACTTAGATACTAAATGGCTCATCTTGAAGAGAGTTAATGAAGGAGTCTCTTACCCAATGCTTAAAACCAAAAGAGATAATGCTTTTTGTGTTACGGTCTACTAAAGGAAACCCAAGAAAAAGCGTGGGATTCGAGAGAAGAAAGTCTATGAGAGCTTGGAAAAGGATGGAGTTTGGGATTTACTTTATAAGAAAGACCTCAAAGGAGATGTACCCCACGAGAATTTGGGCTTGATAATGGATAAAACCAACACTCAAGGGCCAACCTTCAAGCGTAGCTACAATCCCCATTTCATCAAAGGTAATAAAGTGAAAAACTTCAATAAGATTAGGGATTGGGTGATAAGGAAGTCTCCAAGAGGACCTAACCATGAAGAGGTGGTCCTTAATCTCACCAACTAAAAAGAAAGAAGAGCGGTCAAGCTAACGACCTTAAACAAGCGCACTTGAGAGGCAATCAAATGCATATCCTTTGTAAATATTTCTTTTTAAGTCTTTAATTTTCATGCCTTTAATTTCAATAATGATGATTATGTCTTGGGAAAACCTTGTTCCAAAGACATTCTTTTGCTCTAAGATTAGGTACCTCGGGAGAACTAATAAAGGAAAGGATCAAAGCCAAAATGGAGTAATGGGTTGACAATTCAAACAAGTCAAACAAGTCATTATTGGCACATGTTATTTGAAAAAACTACTACTCGCTTTCTCTTAGCATCATCATCGACATTTCTATCAATTCAAAGATAAGCTTTATGTTCTTGAAAGATTTAAAAGAAAACTTAAGAATATTCACAAGAATCATCCATTTTAGCAAGCATTTCACAAGCTCTCTACTCCTCACACACATATTTGCATCGAGAAACAAAGGTATGGATGAAAAATTCTTCTCTTTTTGATGATGATTTTCTATTTTCATGAAAAGAAGAGAGTTAGATATTGTTTGTGAGTAATCTTGGTAGTTAGAGTTTAGTTGTTGAGTTTTCATGGATTAGATCTTCTTAAAAAAAAACTAAAATTGCTTGAATCATGGATTCTTCTCCTTGGTGAATAGTGCTAATGAATAGTGTTCTTGAGAGAATTTTGGGGAAAATTAGTTTAATTGATTCTTATGTTTAATTCATGGTACATATGCTTGATTTTCATGAAGAGTTCAAAGAGTTTGTAATTTTTGAATGATGTCTTTTAATGCCTAAAATTTTCGATTTTAATGGGCTAAGAGGATTGCATTTGAACCTTCATTTGAGTTGCCATTGCATTGTTATGTTGTTAAGAAGCTTTCTTTGCTTGTTATTCATTGTTGAAAACCTTGAGCATTGTTCATTACCATTGAATTTGGATAAATTATATTAAGTACACACTTATCCGAATTTAGTACAGGTCTTTGAATGATTTACATGAAAATTCTCTTGATAAATCTCATAGGCATATGTTGGGGTCAAAAACGGCAACATCGAAATCAACGCCCGACTTCCGGACGACTCCGAGAGGCCCCGAGATACAAACTTCGAGACGATACGGAACCACCGAGAACATAGGATAACCGCATCATTTTGGAGAAACATCTACGGATAACTCTCGGAAGACCTCGCAGTACGAACTTCGGAACGATACGAAACCTCCGTGATCATCCGAAAACCGCATCGTTTCGGAGAAATGTCTAAACGCCGATTGACGCCAAACTTACGAACGAGTATTGGCAACGATTGACGACTGAACTAGAGGCCGATCAAGACGTCGATTGAAACCAAGACCGGAGGTCCATCTTGGCGCCAAGACCAGGGCTCGGTCTTGGCGCCAGATGGCGCTAGGACGCGGACAACGTTCAGTCGTTATCCGTTGGCTGAACCACGTCCTTTCCGATCATCATTTCCTTCGAATCATCACTTGATCGTCTCTCGTTTCGTCTCGATTGGAGTTTCCGTCAAACCATCGTGACGATAATCATAAGGATTTGTACTTTTCGTGGACTTCGTATCGATTGTTGAAAACGACGACGGTTAACTTAAACACCGGAAGAGTCTAAACTATACGATTAGTCTTATCGTTCCACGAAACTATTAGCGCTTGGTCTTACGAGAAACGGTTTCTCCGAAAGGAATTGTCAAAATCACTTAGCCGTGAAACGACCCAAAAGGGCCCAAATAGCGATAACACTCCACATACGATTTCGGGTGAGAACCGGCCCATTTACGATGACGGTTTGCCAGGGTTTCGCGAAAATGTTAAGTTTCGAGAAGATAAGGAAGGATCTCAAAAAGGATATATGTGAATCGAGGAAAAGGATTATTTCCACGAGAAAATATGCACAAATCCGGGATGAAAAAGGAAACGAGCCAAGCCCACGAAGACCTATATAAAGGGTGTGAAGGAGAAGGATGAGAGAGGGGAGAACACAATTTTTGTTACCACAAACACTTAGAAAACTAGGGTTTTTACTTTGTTTCGTTAGCGAGTTGCGTCTCAACTAGGTTACGAGTCTACGCCGTAGTACTAGGGATTCGTCGCCAACAGTTCTTGCGGCCACGACTTAAACACCGGTTGCGTACGCTAAAACACGAACTCGAATAAGATCCCTTTTCTTTTCTTCGTTAATTGTGTCTTTCGATTATTGTTCTTTGTATTCGTTCACGTTTTGATCTACGATTTACTTTTGTGTTCATACTGTTTCACGTCANTTATCACTGTTATACGCATTTAGTTTCGCAACCTGTTTCGTATCAATCTCACTTACGTTATTCATTTTGTTTCATCTTACTTTCGTCATACAAATCATGTTAATTTTGATCTCGCAATCTGTATTTATATCTGCTTTACTCACGCTTTTTGTCTTATTTCATTTCGCAGCTTAGTTTCGTAACTTTAACCTAATTTCTCATGTTCATCATCTGATCTCATCGCTTTTTTGCCACAGAGAATCCGTGAACGACGTAAACATTGACGGTGAGAATTTCGGTTCCCACAATTTGGCGCTAGAAGGAGGGTGCACACGAGATTTCTTTCACGCCAAATCACTATTCGAGCAGGAAACGATATGTCCGAAACGACAGACGATATCGTCGCCTCTTTCGAAGATAAAGCAAAGGCCGATCAAGCCAACCCTCGCGACGATCTTCTCGTAATCGAGTTGACCATTCAGAACATCGATGTCGCGAGGATATTAGTCGATATTGGATGTTCGGCTAATATCATCTTTAAAGACACTCTCGTGAGAATGAACGTCGAACTCTCCGGGATCTCGGGAAATCCGAGTCCGGTAGTCGGTCTCTCGGGAGAAGCAACTATGACCCTCTGCTCAATTAACCTTACGGTGATAGCTAGGGGCATAGAAAAAATCGTGGAATTCTTGGTCATAGATCGCCCAGCTTCGTACAACGCAATCATGGGCGTTTCATGGCTAAACTCCATGCGAGATGTACCTTCCACGTACAATTACTGTCTCAAATTTCCGACCCCCTTCGGGATCGAAACAATTCAGGGAAATCGTAACGTTTCGCAAATCTGGTTCGCGGCCGAACTGAAGCGGAAAAATCCAATTCCGGCACTTCCCTCCCACAAGAAAAAGAAATCGGTTTCTACCAAAGACACCCTAGAACAGGATCAAACCAAAATCTTCTAGCAGTTACAGAAAGCCGAACTTCTGGAAGAGAAGCGCGAACAAACTTGCGAACTCATTATCTCGATCTGCCTCGACGATAACTTCCTTGAATGTTGCGTCGAGATCGAAGCTAATCTCTGCGGCCCCATAAAAGCACAGCTTGTCTCTTTCTTGAAAGAGAATCTTAACACGTTCACTAGGAGCGCAGAAGACATGCCCGAAATTGATATCAACGTGACTTGTCACCAACTCAACGTCGACCAGACCTTCAAACCTGTTAAGCAGAAGAGGCGGAAATTGGGACCAGAACGTGCTACTGCGGTCAACGACGAAGTCGCAAAGCTCCTCAAAGTCGGGTTTATAATCGAAGTTAGATACCCGGACTGGCTCGCTAATCCCGTCGTGGTCAAAAAGAAAAACGGGAAATGGCGGGGTTGCGTCGACTTCACCGACCTCAACAAAGCATGTCCGAAGGACAGCTTCCTGTTGCTGCATATTGATCGCCTAGTCGAGGCTACGGCAGGGAACAAGCTGTTATCGTTCATGGATGCTTTCTCGGGG
>OVAN01011107.1:0-15012 GCA_900406275.1 Anastatica hierochuntica
TTTCCTTCAAACCACCTCCAAGTTAAAGCTAACTCACGTGGCTATCTTGTGACAAAAATTCATCTCGATCCAACGGTGGAAAGTCATTCAAACAGGGACAAACTTCTGATGCTTCAGCAGGATTCTGCATTCCAAATATCTGTTTTTGGCCCAATTTGTTATGTTTCGCTCCAAAGCAACCTAAATCCTGTAAAANTTCGAATAAAACAATAATAAAAATCGATAAAATACGAATACATCAGTAATATTGGTCTACGATGTCCAATGAGCGATCCAGATGACCCGATATCGTAAGAAATGCCAAGAACATGCGCAAGTATCTAAACTGCCTCCTGAGACTCTGAAGTCCATCGAATCACCTTGGCCATTTCAGAAGTGGGACATGGACATTGTAGGAACGCCTGAAGGACCATTGCAGAAGTTCTTTCTAGTGGTTACCACTGACTATTTCTCCAAATGGGTTAAAGCTAAAGTTAGCAAGATCACCGATGATAAAATCAAGAGGTTCATTTGGATGAACATCATCATCAGGTTCGGAGTTCCCTGCGATATTGTCACTGATAATGGTCCCCAATTCACCAACAAAGAATTTAAGAAATTATGCTCTAATTAGGGCGTAAAACTTATTTTCACGACACCAAGTCATCCCCAATCCAACGACCAAGTCGAGTCCACCTACAAGACAATAGTCAACATCCTAAAAAGTTGACTGGACGAGGCCTACAAATCTGGGTTGAGGAGTTATCAGAGGTTTTGTGGGCCTATAAGACCACGATAAAGAACACCATTGGTGAGACACCCTTCTCTTTGGTCTACAAGGTGGAACCAGTTGCACCCGTGGAAGTGTGTGGGAGATGCAGAAAATGACAAACTGGTTGCGCTGGATCTTGACTTCCAAGACGAGAGAAGGCAAGGTGGCCAGATTCACAATTGATACTTTCAACAAGAAGTGGTGAAGAGTTAAATCGCAAGGTGAGAACGTGGAGCTTCCAAGTAGGACATTGGGTCCTACGTAAGACTTTCAACAATACTCGCGACAAAGTAGTAGAAAACTCGTGCTTGGCTGGGAAGGGCCTTACAAGATAGTCGAAGTACGCAGGTCCGAAGCTTACAAACTTCAAGATATGCATAGAAAGAACCAAACAAACAACTGGAACGCCCTACATTTCAAAACTTATTACTTCAAGTAGAAAACCGTGAGGTCATTCATATTCTTTTCATATCTGTCTTTAAATTATATATTTACTTTTCTATTTATATACCATAGAATATCACTAATAAAGGCATATTCCCAACCAAAATTTTTTAAATTCAATCAGGAACACCAATGAGCGCACAACGGTCTCCACCAAAATTTCTACAATTGACAAGTGGCACTATTCTATGCGGGAAAAAACCACTACGAGGCAAATAGTGGGCCTCCATGTGAGGGCAAAGTGCTGCCTCGACTTAATATCCAAGAAAAACGAGTCTGGAATGCTTAAAATGCAAGATAAAACAGACAAACCTGGATAAGTATGTTAGATGATCATTATCATGCTCCAAACTCCTGCTTACCCAGACGTGGAGAGTGGAAGACTTGGAACATGGCTATCCCGGTAGCCTCACCAAGTACAACGCTGAGAGTGGCCATCCATGAGGGGATAGAGTGCTACAAAAAAAAGCTAAGAGTGGCTCTACATGAGGGGTCAGAGTGCAAATAAAAAAAAACTCTCGTCGTCTGAATGAATCAAGTCATAGAAAGGCATTCAATATAATGAATTCGGTCGTGGATTATCTACAAAATGACTCCAGTCATACCAAGGCAAATGCCTACATTTGACGCAATCACTCCGGTCATGAATTATTTACAAAATGACTCTAGTCATATCAGGGTAATGCCCACAATCGACATTATGATCTGGTCATAAACTGAGGAAAGTTATCGACAATCCTGCAAAGTGACTCAGGTCATGAAGCAAGGAGCATATCACTTTCAACAAATCCTTGCTCAACACCAAGGAAAGGTTCCATGCAATGCTAATTACCTCGTTCATAGAGCAGGGGAAGCTTGTTATGATTCGTAAAAAGTGACTCCCGTCACGAATCTCCTTCAATGAGCCTTGTCAAGGATTAAGAGAAATTTTACGATTCTACAAAACTGACTCTGTCAACAATTGACTCCAATCAAAGACTGAATCCGGTTACAAACCAGGGAAAAATTCTCTCTCTTTACAATTTTTACTTAAAGAGCTAAACCTTCTTCTCACCTTGGTAATATGCTAAGGAAGGAACTCTACTGATGATTACTTTTGCTATCAGAGATTTTTCTCAGTTGTTATAGTTAACATTCGAAACAAAAAGTTGAATTCACAACGAATATTCAAATTATATATTTTGAAAAAAGAATAAGGCTCAGGCTCAAGATATTCTATGAGATCAAAGCTTAGGCCCAACAGATTTAACAAAAGAAAAGAATCACTTCTACAACCAATGTCATCTATACAAAAACAAAAGGAAAAAAGACTACAAGCACAAGTGCATTTACATCTACCATCAATTAAAGACAACATCAAGGAAGTCATGTTTTAGTGCTAATGATGATAGACACTAGCCCCAACCCTAATTGTCTTCATCGGTCGAAGGCTCATATATGGCTATCCCTTTTCCCTTGTCCTCATTCGTTGTCGTCCTCCTGGCCATGGGACTCGCTCTATTAGAATCCACCACCGTTCCAGGAGCCGTTTTGATCATGAATCCCCCCGGATCACTGCTCCAGGCATTGGCTCCACTACATCCGGCTCGATAAAGGGAATGCTATCTTTGAAAGTTGGTCGTGGCAACTCTTGAAGTGCTGCTTCGTTAGCCACCACGAAGCAATAGTTCCTTTGCTCCTCCTCAGGCCTCCAGGCGCTAGTCTGCCTCGAGTATCATTCCCTCATAAGGGACCAGTGCGTTCCACATTGGCAGCGTAAACTGCCATTGTTGTCTCCTTAGGATGTATGGGCATTATCTGCTGAAGGCTTGCAATTTTCTCTTGCAATTCCTTCTTTTCCTCCCTCAATTGCTCTACCTCAAAGGATAAAAGGGTAGTGTTGAGTTCCAAGGTCTCCCCTCTTTCCGCAGATTTGGCCAACTCCGCCTCCAGAGACTTGACAGCCTTCTTGGAAGCAATCAACTCATTTCATTGCTTCTTGGTTAGCTGCCATTGGCTTGTGTTCTCCCTCTTGCTTTTGTTGGCAACGACACTACTCTCGATATGATGGCAGAGAGACATTGTTTGTATCATCAAAACACAAGGACAAAACAGTCAGTAAACCAGAGGATTAATAAATGACGATGTAACAAGGATGAAACATTTGGTCCTTACCTTCGGCATGTTCGCCTGGACATTAACGAAAGTAAAGGAGACATTGCATCCCCTAAAGGAGACAATGTTTGTATGGAACACTTTTCTCCTAAAACCCCCTTAGAGTCTGGTCATGAAGAGCGAGGGCAATAAATTCCCCTAGGTGCACCGACGGTCTGTATGCTCGAGGAGTATAAGAGGGGTTCGCATCACCTCCAGGTCTACTTGTTGTTGGCGGAGCAACTTTCACCATACGCCAATCTTTTTCACCATCGAAGTTAGAGTCCTTCAAACGCTTCTTCTTCTTGGTAGCAGCACAAGACAATTATTGAGATCATGAATATGGAGCTTGACGCTTCGACATCTTTTTCTAAGAAAGACAGAGAAAAGAAAACTCGGTTCGAAGAGTGAACAACGAAAGCCTAATGGCGATTCGAAAAATGAGAAGGAAAAGAGGCAAGTGCTTACTAGTGAAAAATCAGGGAAGGATGCTACAGAGATTGAGAATTTTGAAGAAGCAATGGAATTTTTTTGAAAATATTAGTTGAAGAAGCAAGGAAGTTTCTTCTTTGATTAGAGAAGAGGTTATAAAGACAAAAGGGAATAACAAGAGTTTTTTTCTCTCAACCTTTAATAAAGATTGGGATTTGAAATGATATGGGACCCACTATCAAACCATGTGCAAGATACACCAAATATACACGGTAAATACTGCCCTCGGTAATTATTTCTATGGGAAACCATAACGGTCTTATTCACGAAACAACGTCAAGGAAGAAAAAATTACCCAACTTTAGAAGCAGCGAAAAGCTGAGAAGATCTGTTTAGCAGCGACAAGATTAAGCCATGATACAACTGTGCAAAGCCATAACTTAAGGGAAAAAACTATTGGGGGTAAATAAATCCTCCTTGACTCCACGGCCAGAAAACCTTGCTCAAGCGACCAAGAGAGCAGCGCCAAGGAAAATCAGACCAAGGACACGAGAAACCCGGCTAACCACGACCAAAGGCAACATTATCATCGAAATAGGAAAGATTCCTTATATTCTCCAGATATCTACAAAAAGGCAATGAACGAGGATATCGGGAAATATTCCTTGTATTCGAGATTCTCATTAACTCTAGGAATCTACAAGACATCTAAGGGATATCTACACCTCTTCATCTATGATCTACTATATATATGAGAACACAAACCCTAATATCAATATCTACAAGAATCTACACATCTACACATTCTCCCAAGGCTAAGCGACTACAATTGACCTAAATTTCTCAATCCTTAATGATGTAATCCTTGTTTGTTATTATACTATCAATAAAATACTACTTTTCTCAATTGTTTTCCTTGCTCTTATCTCTACTTTTTGTAGTGGCACGAAGGTCCTGCCAAAAACTACTCTAACAGTATCTAAATTCTAAACGCCTCGGATCCGGTTAGTAGAGTGAAGCATGAGGTGACTTAAATCAGCCGCAAGCAAGAATTTGACACTCGAATCCGATCACCATCCCGTGGAAGTCCCCTTTAAGATGATTGTTCTTAGCACGAAGAGAAAGCATAAGGGCCACAAATTATAAAACAAGAGAGTTGAAGAACTTATTAGAGCCAATAAAATTCCTAAACCAAAATCACGAAGAATCAACCACACCACACAACAAAGAATCCAAACTTATCAAAGCAGAGAATTCAAACAACATCGAAGAAGACTCTATCAAACCCAAGGAGGTGATGACTGCTAAGTTTCAGCAAGATCTGAAAAATAGGAGTCTTGACGACTGTCCTTAGCCATCTTGGAACTACGAAGAGAACCATCAAAGGTTAACCCAAAGGACAAGGCGAGGATTAAAGACCAAATAGGGAAACATAGTAAGGATGAAGGATACTCGACATAAACTCTCAACCTGAAAACACCGGGGAGATTTCTCAATAGCTAGACTTCAAATGGCGCTAGATCTAATACAGATCTGGATAAATCCTACTGGATCTAAATCCCCTACGAAATTTGACCCCTCCCATGACCTCCTCTAAAGCTGCAACCGAAGCAGACACCTCAATTTTTCTTCAGCAAAGTGGTTGACGACAAAGCTACTCTGATTTAAACTGACAGAGAGTCTGCTATTGGTATACCAGAGAAGAAGTTATGTTAGACATGTTGAAGAGAAGAAACAAAGATGCAAGTGAAAGTAGCAGAAAAGGACGGAGGAAGCAGCTAGCTGCAAGGAGCAGAACCACCGACCATAAAGTAGCATGAAAGGATTAAGGCAGTATTTCTGCGGCGGCTAGGATTTAAAACTTCAAAGAAGAGACTCTAGAGAAAAAAGTTATATGGACTTTGATTATAAAATAACGTTTTCCATAAGTTTGAAACAGAAAAGTGGTATTATAAACTTTTACAGTTTGTTTCACTTTGGAGAAATGAACAGAAGGGCACCATCAAATCTCGTACTTGATCAAATATTTGATATTCTACGCCAAATGCATGGTTCAATTTTAGAAACTAAAAATTATCGTACATCAACGAAAGAAATCAATTACGATTCAATTTTTGTGATAAAATGTGTTAATGGTAAAACTACATACACATATAATGGATTTTCGGTTGTCATGCTTTTATTTGCTGCAAACATATTTCGAATTTGGTAAGCATAGTTGAAAGATCGGGGAAATCTAACGTCTAATAAAAATTGAAGAGCATATAGAAATTAACGGAGTAATAATTTTGAGATATTTTCCCTATAATAAGCATAATTGGAAATCACATATTGTGACTATTGTTAATTGGTATGGTGGCTAAAAACATAAAGAATGTGAATTTGAATCCTCCATATACGTAATTTTTTCCACAATTTTCTTCATTATATTGTTTAATAGTTATTTGTAGCAAAATACAAAAATTTTACCTCAAGCTATCATTAATATTGAGCTTAAAATAGTGGGAAAAAGTAATATATTTTTAAGAGTCACAATTTACTCTATTATGACATAAGCCAGATATGGATTTGAACCGCTGAACACCTTACCATCACGGAATTTCCCCGTCTTTGCCTTGTTTTTGGACAAGAGTTGCAAATAATTAAATTTTGTTCGTGGTAAATGCTAAGAGTATCATTATATTATGATAATTTCAGTGAGATGATAAGGAAAAATAATGGTTATGTTATGAAGACAACACTGATATCTAATGAATTCTGTTTTATAATGTCGAACATCTAATGATTTTTCCAGGGACATGTTTGACATGACAAGACGCTCAAAATGCAAGCGATAAAATTTTTTGCCAATCTCAAGTCACTGGTGTATCTTCTTTGCACGTGGTGAATTTGAATGAAAAAATGTTCATGTCATAAATTCAATTTGGAGAAATCACCTTGAATGCAAGCGATTGCAGCAGTGAATGCAAGATAATTCTCAAGAATTTTACTATGTCATTCGTACTATTGCAAAAGCTACTTATTTAATGCATAATATCTCCAGTAATGCCAAGGCGTGCTGAAATAGCATTACCAGATGAGATTTCTTCAGAAATGTGTTTGCCCGACAAATATGCCAACCACGAGAAAGACCCAAGAAAATGTTTTTAAACCCGACTCGGATAACGAACCGAAGTATCCTTCGGGTCATTGGATTACCAGTCGACTGACCCGGATTAATTACGGATCAATCGCGGATATATATATATATATATATATATATATATATATATATTCCATGAAAAATACACATTTAAAATCAACTTTTCTCTAAATTCTTTGATTTTTTTATTGAATGATAGTACAAAGCAACAATATATTTTTAGTATTAGACAATTTGAAGCTTTTGTATATCTATATACTTTCTATTAAAATGTTAATAATAAAAATTATTTGATACAATGTAAAGCATGTAACATTGTCTAAGGGATACATGAATTTGAAGAGTCAACATTTAACAATATACAAGTTCATTGAGACTAGTTTGCAATTGATTTAAAGGAGATGAATCATTTATTTAAATAAGAAAAATAATAATGGTTATGAAATTTTGTACAAAAAGATTAAAATTTTTTTGAGACTTTTGCAGTTTACTTAAAAATTATAAGTGATTAACCATCTTTTTTGTTTCTTTTGAGATATAATCCAAAATTTGAATTTAAAAAAAAAGAAATTTTTTTTAATAAATGATATTAATATGTATTTATATGAAAACTGTTATCCAGAGGTTCATTCGGATTCATAGAATCACCGGTTAATAGCGGGTCTATTTGAATTTTATCGGATATTTACATAGCGGATTTTAGCATTATACCTGAAACGAAATAGTGGTTGGGTTTCAGGTTTACCAGTCCGATCGGGCGGTCCAGGTCGGACATGAAAGCACTGCCCAAATATCAAGATTTATATCGTTTTTAAAGAAAGGACCTGAAAAAAACTACTCGAAAAGAGCACTTACGTTCAAAATCTAACCAAGTTTTTCATAATCGTAAGGCTTTTGTCTTTGTTTAGACTGTAATATTTTTTGTTTTCCTCTTGTCTTGTTCTTATTAATACTTTATTGGATTCTATTTATTTCAATAAAGTCACAATCAAGTCTCAATCTCTGTTTATTAACTAGCAGTAATGATACTCCAACAAAAAAAGTAGATTTAATTAAAATGGAATTCTAGTTAAGCTAAAGACCATCCTAACAAGACCACAAACTAAATCGATCAATAGTCAAACATATATAGAAGTAATAAAAAGTACTTATACCATTTTAACAACAACTAAATCTGAAGAATGAGTTTAAGGTTTATATGGGATAACAGTAAGTACAAAGTATATAAATATAATACTTCACTTCGTCATGTATTTCTGCTGCCAACTTAAGTCGAAGTGTCGAAGTGCCAAAGTGCTTTCGCCATCCAACCCCTGAAAACCACAACCAACTATATGGGATTCAATGTACTTTATTGCTTAAATGTCGTAATCACTAGGGTTTAGATTATGTGGGATGCTATTGCGTCTTCTAACAGTGAATTGTTGGGAACTTTTCTTGCACAATTTACTTGACACCATGACATTTAGCATAGCTGGAAGTATGCACGTAAAAGATCGACATTCTTCAAGTAAGTCTTTCTCGTCTTTCTTCTGCAAGTCGATAATAAGAGCTACCTAATGGCTACCATTAAAGAGGTGACATAGGTATAGACTATCCACATTCGTCATTGTTTGCAAACGAAGTCGGATATTATTCATTGAACACTCGTTTTTAATTCTCTAGGCAGGACTATGTATCAGGATTAAACTTCGGGTAGTCTATGACCGACTCTTTGACAAACCATTGACATATAAAGCTATTCTTTATTAGAAATATGGCGTAAGATCTTTTGGTAGTCTCTGACAAACTCTTTGACCTTTTGTGACTAGCTCTTTGACCTTTTGTGAAGCAATAGCATGGTTGCGGCCATGCAATGTGAAATAATTCAATTGTTAGAAACTAAATAGAATAACAGACTTTGTACAAAAAATACTCACATAATCTTCAAGCCATATGTAGTCATATGTGGGCCGATCTTCTCTTGATAACATTAACTTCATTTAGAAAAGAGAGCTTGAGTCAGTCGTGCCATCATCTTTGTTGACTATAAACGGTTTGTAAACAAAATTTTAGTTACCCAAAAACAATGTCAAATGAGTAGTCAAGGAAGAAGGATTTACATATCAATCTTCAGTTACTTCATAATTTTTTTCAGTTTTGCTTCTTATAATCTCTCTAAAGCATCATAATATTTATCAAACATTGATGGTCTTGCTATTATTATTTTTACTGTTGAATTCCTAACAAAAGTCTAGTTGTGTCTTGCTCAACTGTGTTTTGCACTTGTTTACAAGCTCATCCAACTCTTGGATTATTTCTATCATTCCATCTAATGCTTGGTCAAGGTTGGTATACGTCTCCCTCTTTGTAGGGCCTGACTAGGTCACATAAGTATATAGGAGCTGAAGTCCTTAATCAACTGGTTCCTTTTTCACCTTCTTTTTACCAACATACTCTTTCATCACTTTCTTATTTGCAATAGTCTCTTTCATCACCTTCTTATTTGCAGTATGGTCCTTCTTCACTATCTTCTTGTTAACAAACTCCTTCTCAACTATATTCTTGTCTTTAGGCTTCTTCTTCATTGTCTTCTTTTCAGTAAGCTCCTTCTTCAATATCTTCTTCTTGACAATAACATTAGATACTTGCTTCTTATTATCAACTAACTTCTTGTTACAGTGCCAAAGTCATCACAACTTCCTGGTTAACAACATCTATATTTTCTTATGTAGGCTTCCCTTGCAAGGTATCAACATTGATTTTGGTAATTTTTTCACATTCTTCATCACACATTTAACATGCACTTCTGATATTTTTCCTTTGGTTAAACCATCCATGACTAGTAAAAAAAAGGATTAATATTAGATTACCAAATTACATCTCATCAAATACAATATCATAGGAATTATAGTTACCAATTAATTGATGGTGCTATTGTCAACAACATATTCATCTCTAGTGGCATTATCATCAACTTGTCCACTGTATTTTTCTGCCTCTGTCTTGTTTCTGTCACCACCTTTTTCTTTAAGAGACTTTATTTCTTTCTCCATTTCTACAATTCTTTGGCAAAGCTCTTTCTCCATAACACCTACTCTAGCATCTACTATGATTTTAACTATTTTGTATGGTAGATACCTACTTTCTCAGCAATTCTGACATCAATTACATCCATTTTCACAGTCAAATTCTGCACAACATCTATGAGGCCAACAAGGGGAAGATCATGACTACTTTGGCCAAATTCCTGTTGAAAACAACAAGAAAATTATTAAGAGTTTAGATAAAACCTTAAAAGTGAGAATCTAAGGCTTGCCTTTCTAATTGTTTTAATATCAAGACTTTGAAGACCATTCTTCTTTCTCTTCATGCTGTTTCTCTCATCAAAAATTGTTCAAGATCTTTTTGGTGCATCAAACTTTCTCAGTAAACACATGGTTAGCTCATCTGAATTCCATGTTGTCTCATATAATTTATCAATTATAATGTCCACTAACAGGTTGTCCAAAGTCTCACATACACTTTCAATATTCCATTGGAGATACCTATATTTCACTGAATACTGCAAAATATGCTTAACGCTAACCTAAAATAATATATTTTGTTAGACATACTACAACACAGTGAACTGATGGTCTAACAGAAAGCGAACTCTGGTTATTTCGGATTTTTTATTTCCCAAATTTTGACTTAATCTGAAGGTCTGTGTGATATCGAAGATTGCAGAGATTACGAAATCAAAGAGAAAAATAAGAAATGGCCTAGGTTAGATCTCGAAATCAATGACTTAAGAATTGATGATTTAGGGTTCAAAGGCACCAGGATAATAGAATTTTGTGTTTGTGAGCACAACGTTTTTTTTGTTTATTTTGTAAATAGGTTAGTAAATTTATTTATACTAAAACAAAATTAAATGATTATAACGAGAAAAACATATTTTATTTATTTTTTGGTATTCTAAACAAAAATTATATATTGGTGTGAGTGTGTTATTCTAGTCATTACTCAACTAGTTTGAGTCATTCTAAGTAATTTCGCTTATAAAAAGTATAAATAATAGTGTAAGGCAACATAACAAAAGAAAGAATTAAAGTGATATTGAATCCCATATAATTATGGAATGATATTCATATAAAAAGAACATGTTTTAAGTAAGAGGTTTGAGTTAATTATACTTTCATAATATACTTTAAGGTTCCGAATGGTAACAACACATTGAGTAGTGCGGGATAAACCGATTAGATGCTGCGGTGCGGTTTAAGAACAGTTTTTACGGGACAAACGCATATTGCGGAACAAGTGCGATTTGTATGAAAGAGCAGTATGAGACAATGTTTAAATGATAACATAAATAACATGCAGTGCGAGATAATTTGTAAATAGTTAAAAAGTAACAAAATATGCAAAACAATAATTAATTTAAATATTTTTAAAATTAAAATAGATTAATAATTGTTGAAAATGATATTAGTGTAGTAATTACATGTTAGAATAAAAACATACATATTTTCATTTACGTGTACAAAAAAAACGGTATATAAATATCCTTAAACTTTAACCATTTTATGTATTTTCTTTTAATGATTTTATAATTTATTAAATTCAATAAACTTTAAAAATTTATTAAATTTAATTTAAATGTATTTTTTCTTTTAACGATTTTATGATTTTCTACTTAAAAAAGCACGGTATTTTTTATAGTAATTTTATGTATTTTATAAAAAACAAATTATATGTAATATATATGTTTTTTGGTGAAAAAATGTAATATATATGTTTTAACCGTTAAACATCGTCTATTCTATAAAATTAGTCTATATAATTTATTTTCTAAAAGATATGAACCATTAAAATACATATATTATATGTATATATGTAAATACATGTGAAACTGAGAAAGTGTAACACCTTAAACAAGCAAACCATACCTTCTTATCATCTGTAACTTATATATGCGTTCCATGACTAGCCTGTAGGGGTGGGCACAAAGCATATGTCATCCAAAATTTAAGTATTTGTGATTTACTCCGTTTTTAATGGATACTTAGTTTTATAATTTGTTTTGCTTCGGAAAAATACGGGTATCCGGATGTCCGGAAAATTCGCAAATATTTGCGGATATCTGATCGATTTTATCTAATACAATTAAAATCGAAAAACGATAAAATTTTGGTTTACATTTCCGAATATCCAGAAGATTTTTGAGTATTTGCCTATATTTGCGTATATCCGATCGATTTTTGTCTAATACAAATAAAATCAAGAAACGGTAAAATTTTGGTTTACAAAAGAAAATTTATACATAATATAAACTAATAAGTAAAAAATAAATAGAATTCATACATTTTAAAACTTTTTTTTTTTTTAAAGTAAAATTTAACAAAATTTATCCAATTATTAGATTTTTTTTATACATTTCTTTCTTAAGTAAACACTTTATAAGTAATTTGATGGATATAATGTATTTGAGTAATATATAGAGATAATAACTATACAAACTTATACATATTTAATCATCTATATATATGTCGGAGCGGAGCGAATATCTGTCTTTCAAAATTTTAGTATTTGTGATTTGCTCTGCTTTTAACGAATATTGATTTTTTAGTATTTCCTTTGCTTTGAAAAATTACGAATATCCAAATTTGACGGATCAAATCAGCATGAAAAAGGGTTCGAAACAAATATCACGGATAGTTTGTCCAGCCCTAAGCATGTGTCCCACACTTCCGTTTCTCTTAAATTTTATTTTATTTTAAGTACAAAAACACATCAGTTAAAAAAAATGAATGGTGACAAAAACTTTTCTCTCACCTCCTCCCGCATGTAATGCACTAATCATTCAAAGCTTAAGACTATCATCAACGCAAGGTTCTTAACCCAATCTCTTAAAAAATGAAATAGTGGGAGAGAGAAAGTGAAGAAAAGAGAACCGTCTCTTGTAGAAACAACTTCAGAACCGTCTCTTGCGAAGCAACGATGATGTGTTCTTCTGTTATTGGATAAAAAAAATTAAAAAAAATAATATAGATAATAAAATTAAAATAATAATAATATTTTCTTTAAGAAACTCTATGAGTTTCTAAGGGTTAATCATGCTCTAAGTTCTAGTTAGAGAAACTTAACAAAAGAAAAATGGTAAAAGTAAAAAGTAGGAGACATGAAATACTAGCTAGTATTTTGAACTGTAACTAATTAATGGTTAAAAAAATAAAACATTTTCTAGAGGGAAAAAATAAGTAGAAGTAGAAGTTGGGTAATGACGTGGGCAAGAGAGTCAGCGAGATCCACCTGAAAAAAATGTCAACCAAACATTAATCGAATGTCTTAAACGAAAACCCTACCAGAAAAAGATAAATATCCAAATATAAATATGATAAATATTTATAACTATAAGTATCTCTCTCGTGTGGATCCTCATCATTTCATGTGAAGCACAATTTCAGAAGACAACAAATTAAGATCCATCAACATATAACACCACGCACACATATAGTTAGTATGGGAGATAATCATGATTTCATCAACTCAGGAAGCTGGTGGAAAGTATCTTCATCTTCTTCTTCTCCATCATCTGCTTCCTCCTCCATGAGAGCAAGCTCAATTGAAACAGGTGGTTCAGTTGTTTTCCAAGATAAGCTTCATCATCAAGATGATACTTTAGCTAATAATCAACATCTAGCAATGATTGGTTTAGGGCTTTCTTCACAATCGCCAGTTGATCAATGGAACCATTCTCTCTTGTGAGTCTTCAAAATTGTTTTCCTCTTTCTATTTCAATCAATGGAACCGTAAAGATTGTGTCTTTTGTTTTTCTTTGTGGGGAACAAAAGAAGAGGAGATAGTAAAGCGGAGACAAACTTTGGTGTGATGCTTCAAGAGAATCTCAATTTAGATACGACCTTAAACGCAAACACGACGACGTCATCCACATCGTCTTACCACCAGCAGCTTCAAGAATCTGATTCGTCTCGCAATCATCAAGCTTTGTGGAGAGATGAACATGAGAATATCAGTAACAGCGATTTCAAACCGCAGAGTATGACGAATAGCAATCGTGGGTTTTACTTAGGCCATCAGTTCAGTCCACACGGAAGCTCAAGTACCGACGGTAGCACAGTTACGTGTCAAGGTTTCACTGTTGACAATTCGTCGAACACCTTGTACGCAACAATTCCTAATTCTTCTTCCGCCATGTTTCATAATTTGCCCGGCTCTTCCGATCAACAACCTTCGAGGAATCAGCAGTCGAATATTGGGTACTCACAGTACGGTTCATCTACCGGGAATTACGATCAGATGGCGACGGCGTTACCTTCGACTTGGTTTTTAAGATCTTCGCCGCCGAAACCACACAGTCCTTTGAGATTCTCCAACAACGCAACGTTTTGGAACCCGGCGGCTGCGTCTGAAAACGCGGGTCCTCCTCATCATGACGCGTCGTCGAGCTTTTTTCCGGCGTTACAGCCGCCGCTGATTCACGCGCCGAGTTTTGATGAGCAACCAAAGGTATATATATATAGCTGCAAGAGTTGGTTAGTTGATATGTATATATAAGGATATTTTTATGTGTATGGATTGGTTCTCAGGGTATATCGGAGATTCGAGATTCTAGTACTACCAGCGAAGTTCAGAGAGGCGGAGGCGATCAGTCGGCGGCGAAAAGGGCTAAGAGCGAAGCAGCGTCTCCATCACCAGCTTTAAAGGTATTTTGTAAAATTAAATAATAAAAGCTTCTTTTTTGGGTTCTAATAAAAGCATCTTTATTCACATTTATTATTTTTGTAAAGGATTTTAACTATAAAACTTTATATGGTTTCCAAAAAAAAACGAATCTTTTTACTAATCAAATTAAAATCCTAATTTGGACGATTAAATTAAAGTTATCATTTCAATAACAAAAAAAAGTTAGAAAACATACATTCTTCCCCCAAATTCTTGCATGATTACAAGATTTACAAAGGCAATTTTCAAAAATACAATTCTAAAAATATCATGACTAAGTTTCATTTCCAATATAGCACTCAAAATTTATTTTCTAAAATTATCACAAATCAATACTATAAAAATTTTTGAGCTCTCCATTATCATGACACATAAGCATTTTTATGCTTTTAGAGGATGACAC
>OVAN01011108.1:0-15012 GCA_900406275.1 Anastatica hierochuntica
AAAATAAATAGAATAAAAAAATAAATATCATAAGAAACTCAAAACCAAACAACCGACCAAACCTATTAGTTACTCAACTTTTTGCCCAACTAAATTAGTTAGGTTTACAATTAAACTCATTTGACATGGGGGTATTTTAGGAATACTCAATTGTTACACCCATCAAAAGTGCCTAAGAGTCCTAAAGTGTCTATGAGTGTAATAAAGGACTTNGATAGGCACTTTTGAAAGTTTTATTACACCCATATGCACTTTTGGACTCTTGAGCACTTTCCAACTGATAAATGACACTAATACCCATGAACTACACTAACTAGAGACTAACTAGATCATCACTCTAATATCAATTAATAAAGAAAAGAAAATAAGGAATTGAGAAAAAATAAAATATTGTAATATCAGATATTGTTTTTACAAAACGCTTTCGTTTCAAAAAGTTGGTTTTTTGATGTTTTCATACTAAAAATTTTTGAAACCTCCATTGTTGCAAAAGAAATCAGATTTGTTGCAAGAGAAACCTCCATTGTTCCTCATCATAGTCGAATCGCCCACAGTAAACGATTACTTCTAAACTAAAAGCCCCAATAGGAATCCCACCAAGTTGTAGGCGAGGAACTGTTTGAGTTTGTCCGACGAAACGAATCGATGACTTTCTACATATTGCCGAGAAGGAGAAGAAGCTTCAATGACTGGTAATATCTTCGATTTTTAGGTTTCGTTAGTTTATTTGTCTTACTCTTCACTGTAATACTGGGTGTGCAAAACCCTAATTTATCTTGTCGATATGCAGGAGATACAGTTGGTTCCGCTGATAGAAGGTTTCCTGAGAGGCTATTTGACATCTTGTCCTTCATTCGTTTGAAGCTTGAAGGTACAGAGGAGTTCAAGGTCATTCGCGATTCGCCTTTTGGTGCGCTGTTTGACCTGCCGATAAACCGATGCCCAACGTCGTGCAAGCTTATACACGCTTTGCTATCAAGACAACTAGCACACAGAAAGAAGTTTGTTATGTGGACAGTGTTTGGTGGACAACCACTTAGATTCTCTATTGTTGAGTTTGGAGCCATAATTGGTCTTTATTGTGGCGATTTCTCGAAAGATTATGAGTTTGAATACAATTCCACACGACCTACAAACAATTCATATTGGTACAAGCTAATAGAACATGATATTAAAACAACGCTAGGTGATATTTATGAAATGATTGATTCTACAAATGATATGCCGAGTTGGTGGAGGATAAGGCTTGCTCTCATTTTGATAGTTGATGGTGTGCTTGTTGCTAGACATCAAGGTGGTCGACCATCTTCTAAGTATGTGGAAATGGTGGAGGATTTAGACAATTTTATGCACTTCCCATGGGGAGGGAGTTGTTTCTCCATACAATTTCACCAATGCTACCGCGGCCGAAGGTACGAGGTAAATGTGATAAACCAGTGGACATGCTTAGGCAAAATTTAAGACAGCAGATGATGAGTCTACAAGGATTCCCTCTGGTCTTGCAGTTGCTAGCCTTTCAGAACATATCTGGGTTGACAGAAAAATTACCAGACCCTGTCGACAACAGAACACTGATGGAAGCGTCTTTTGTTTGTACTCCTCAGATCACTACTGTGACAACGAAAACTGTCATTGAGGTTGAAAATGACCCCAAAGTAAGAGCTATGTTTTTAAATTCTTTGCATTGATAGTTCTTATATATTTGTTGGATAACTTTTTTTGTCGGGTGTTACGAAGCTGTCTGTCATGCCAACCATTACTCTTCCGGCTGAGTGGAAATGAGAGGGATGGGCTGATTGGGATGGTGAGTATAAAGACCCTGGGGTTCTGTACCTGGAAAGTCTGATAGAAAAGAATCACATTTTCAAAAAAACTATGTGGCATGGTGGGGATGGGTCATTGCCTTTGATTGTTATGGGTAAAGATCCAAGGAATGCTGCCCACAAGAAGAATGTAATTGAAAGGAAGGTACAGAAGACAACTTCAAAGACACTAGTCTCATTAAAGCCTAAAGCAAAATCATCCAAAAAAAGACAAAAAGGGAGAGCCGAGAGAAGGATAATATCGAGGTATAAGTCACATTGGATGTAAACCAGAGGCTGCAGGAAGCGAAGATGAAGCTGCAAATTGTTGCATCGGAGGTCAAGAGGTTAGTTGCAAAGAACAAGCAGCTTGAGTTGAGGCTTAAATGCTTTAGTGCGGGACATGTCTATCGATCTCGACGTTCTGTGATGGTGAAGAAAACTCCACTGGCGCGTGAGTATGTAACAACTAGCTCTTCAAAACTGGCAGATGGTCCCCCACTGGTGGACTCTGGAGACAATTCTTGGGCAGGGTACGAGGTAATTAGAAATGTTATTGAGGACTACAAAGATCCGCGGGTCCAAGTAATTAATGATTGTAGTACAATTCAAAAAGTAAGTGTCCCAATAATTGTCGGACAATGTCACAATAATAGAACTTTGGGAATAACATTATTTTTCAGACAGAAGACGATGGACAAGGAAAGTTGGATACGACATGCACTGGCAAGCAAACATTACACCCGGAGAGGAATGATGAAGGCGATGATGCTGAAGAGGTAATGTTGTAGACCAGAATTGATACCTAAAAGATATGTTGTTTAGATGCTTATTATTTGCTTATGTGTGTGATATTTAACAACTCTTAATTAACGAAGGCACATACAAGGCTTGATGGATTAGAGAAGTTGGTTGAGTCTGAACTGGCAGCAATGAAATGCAGGAAGAATGGGATTGGTGATGGGAGTAATCAGGGTGAAGAGGTTTGGAAAGTGTATCTTAATCAAATTTAGTGCAGGATCTGGTTGTATGGTTTCAATAAATTGACTAAAGTTATTGTTTATCATCCATATATAGAAGGCAAAAGCTGGTGGACATTCTGAAGTGGATGTGGCAGATGGAGAGAAAGTTATATCCACGCAACCAAGGAGAGAGAATACGGAATGTGAATAGGTATTTTCCTCCAAACCAAACACAAGTTATTTGGCTATTAGGTTTGTGTCAAACTCTTCATGTACATCATATCATAAAATTAAACATCGCTGAACCAAAAAAAAAAAAGAATCAATGATATCCACAAATAATGTGATTGGGGAGGGGAGTATTCAGGGTGAAGATGTTTGGAAAGTGTTTCTCATTCAAATTTAGCGCAGGTTCTGGTTGCACTCTCTCAATAAGCTGACTAAAGTTATTGTTAATCATCCATATATAGAACCAAAAAAGTGATGGACATTCTGAAGTAGACGTCACATATGAATAGGAAGCCATATCCACGCAACCACAGAAGGAGGTCAAGATCTGCGATAAGGTACTTTTCGGAACCAAACAGTTAGCGTTGTTCTTATTGACTACGGTATGATGGACAATGAAAGATGGACAGAAACCGATTAGAAAAATAAGGTGTTAGTCTTAATTTTTAACGTGGACAAAAAACTATGGACATAGTTGTTATAAAATGTAACGGGGTAGACAAATTGCTTGCATACTATTCTGAAATATCTTTGCAGGTTGTTCAGTCTGGAGAAGAAGTGTATACGGAGGTACTTGTTCACAACACTTGGTTTTTGATAAAGACTGTGATTGAATCTGAGTTATCAATAATATATTTGCTTGATATACAATGTATAAACATGTTAGCTTGAAAGATAACATTCATGATCCCACGACAATTTTTCCAGTGGAACTAAGCCAGCGTTGACCTGATGATTTGGAATTTAATTGCGCTGGACCAACTAACTTATGAGACAGAAACATAGTTGGCAATATAAGTTTGATGTACAAATTTCTTTTGCTATTGCAGAATGATGACGAGGGAGGGAGTATTGACAGAGGTGAGCGAGGGGAGCATAAGGTAATTTCTAGTGATGATGAATCTGAACCGAAGAACACAAATTCATTCGTAAGGAACCTTATCACACTATAAGATTTTTGAGGCACATAAAACCTTTGCTTATGGTTTTTTGCATAATAGGAGGTGGACACAGTGGTTAGGAGGGCTGACTCAGAGGTTGATAAGAGAAGACGAGAGGATAAAATGGCAAAGGTGATTATAACTTTATACAAGCCAACATGTATACAAGACATGTATTCAACACCTAACACATGCTCATCGGCCAATGTCTGCTCTTTAATACTTCAGGTGGACAAGGAAGCAGTAGTTGGGGAATTATTAGTTGCTGATTCTGCAAACACACTTGATAAAGATGCGGTATGTTTGAATATAAACCACCAACCTAAGGAGTTTTTATAACCAACTGTTAGTATCAGGTAATGGATGCAAGATCAACAAGCAAACAGTTTACCATTGACCAGGGTAAGGATCAACAACCTGAAGAATCCCCGACTAATAAGGAGCAACAGAAGCAATTCTACCAGAGTGATGGCTCCCCACCCCCGGAGGCTCTGGTGTTTGCACCTTAAAAAATGGAAAGAAAACTTGGGAAACACCTGATGAGTCTGCCTAGACGGGAGCCAATGGATCTCCTCCCATCTATAGAACTAAAAACAATCAAGTTGTTCAATTTACCTCTAACAACAACCAGCAACTTGTTAGTACCTTATTTTTTTTTTGTTAAAAAGTATGATCTCCATATTATCCAGTTAATTAATGATGGTACACATTCTCATATGTGCAGTGATCACATTGTACACAACAATGTTGTAATTGACAACAAATTCCTCGTAAGTCGTGCGAAAAGTCAGAATTGGGTGACTACATCGGTAAGTAAATGTAGCTACTGATTGTGTCTTTGTCCCAATCCGAATAATTCACTCTTCCATGTTTTTCCACTTATCCAACACATTGAGGTCCTTATGTTCATTCTCCGGAGCAGACACGCAACCGTGCTCGCGTCAGAGTGGTCATTCTTCAGCCCGCCTTGGTTTATATCACATCCACAAGGGAGGTATCGACATTTCAAATCTGCGTTCCACAAGACAGGGATTATATGGAGTGACTTGATTTAGAAATTTGCAACGGGTGAGGGCACTAGGTGGATGGAGGATGTGGACACCATTTATGCCCCCATGATATGGAACGATGAACACTGGGTTGACTTGGTTATTAACCTCAAACTGTGGTCTGTCGCGATTCTTGACCCCAACACAAAACTTTACTCTGATAGGGATGTTTCAAAATTTGTTTCCCCGGTGGTTGAGATGCTACCTTATCTCATAGAAAGATTTTTCAAGGTTTCACCACGCCAATCACATGGACTAGCTCCATTTCATATCAAAAGACCTAAGGAGCTTTACCGGAACATCCGTAGCGGAGATTGTGGGCATGTGGCCATTAAATTCATGGAGCTACATCTTTATGGTGACTACGACAACGGGCTGACAAAGATGGATGATTCGATGGTTGATGCATTTAAGAAAGCATATGCTATAGACATATACAGGGAAATGATCATCCCAATTCACAAGGAGAACTTTCTGTCTGACTGAGTGTTTGAAGGTTGGTATTGTATTGGCATCCACGGGTCATGGGTTTTTATTTTGATGTTGGTTCACAAACATATTTTATTCTCACTGAACTTAATGATATGTATATCCATGGATGGTAGCACTTGGACATGGTTGCGTAATTAAGTAGTAATTAATGGACAAGAAGGAAAGTTAGAATTGATTCTATAGTAAGGGATACATGCGAGATACAAGTTCTAGATAGTGCAACATTTTTAGCAGTAACCATGATCATTATATTTAATGGACGAGAAGTGAAAGTTAGAATTGATTCCATAGTAAGGGATACATGCGAGATACAAATTCTAGATAGTGCAACATTTTTAGCAGTAACCATGATCATTATATTTAATGGACGAGAAGCGAAAGTTTCAATTGATTGCATAGAAAGTGATACATGCGAGATACAAGTAGTAGATAGTGCAACATTTGATAACAAACTACACTAATATGGAATCATAATAAACTAGCACATCCTGCATACATCGCAGGCCAAATATAAAAGAATACACGACTCGCATCGCTCCCTGTTTACCTCGCCTAACATATGATGAGCCCACCAACATGCTGGATAGTCGTCCACATACCACGTTTTCCTGTATGAGTCCTTACATCGTGGTTGAACAGCCTCTATGTGTGACATGAGCACTGTCGCCATTCTTTTCAGTTCTTGAAAAGAATGGTCGCATCTGAATTTGTTATATTGCTTATCACAATCCACCCCGGCGCAGATGGACAACATGATATACAACAAAAGAGAGAGTTTTGAATTGCCTTTGATGTCTTCCAAAATGTAAGGAGTTGCATCAAGTTCTCCGCAGTGGCACGCTAGTCGAAGTGACTCGACGTATAGCGCATATGGATTTCTCACCGAGAGACACTTCCTCAGTATGTGTTTGTAAGGCGAGAAGTGATTAGCGTACCAGGCGAACCCTTCGTCTTTGTCAAGCCGGACGGTTGACAATGTTTCCTCTAAAAGGACAGCGGCCTTACCCTCAGGGCCGCTTAGTAGGAAACTTGCAAGAGCATCAATACCTTCTTTCCCAACATGGCTTGCGATTTTTGCTAGCAACTCTGGTGGGAACACCGGACTGTCCATTGTAACAGTTTTTGGCTGTAGTTGGATGGGTCTGAAGATCTCACTTATAGATGGGGCAATAAAGCCTGCTTAAGGGCAAACCTGGTCTGATTTCAAAATTTGAATTTTGAAAATAAAGCCCGCCCATATTCTGTTAACAAAAAGCAAAAAAAGAAGAACCAGTGGATAACAATCACAACTATCACTTAATGCCACGTGGACCAAACAACATTATCCTTTCTCCCATGTACGAGCTACGTTATCCACAAATTACTGTCCATTGTACACGATGAAGTCACATTTGTGCACCGCTAAAACTATCCATACAACGCGACACTATCCACGGATTGCAGAAACTCCGTCCGATGGTTATATACATTATACACTTTTTGGTACTGCACATTTACGGTGAAATTCAATTTAATTCCCGCCTCATACATTTCAGTTCCCCCCCCCCACAGATTTGGCTTCCCAAAAATATCCCACCCATTCAATTTTCTAACAACCTCATAATTTCCTTTGTTTAATATCGCATCTATGTGACTACGTCGCTTATTAAAATAAAAAATATCACAAAAGAAACATCTTGTTAGTTGTAAAAACCCAAAATGGAGGCAGCAGATGGGGGATCTGAACAAAATATATCTCCCAGCCTCAAAGCAAATTGTGCCAACGCGAACAATCTACTTGAAGGCATCCCAGTAGTCAAGAGTTAGGCTAGAGTTGGAAGGCCTAGAAGATCCAAGCGCAAACTTACTTTGGCTATCTTCTATGTACGCACTTGCGCTATTCTGCTAATACATCTCCTAATACACACTATCATACTTCAAAATCGCACTGTTCTTGACTTGCTTATTTTTTATTTTATTTTGACGTCGCAGGAAGCTGAGAAGTTCAACTCAAAACAAAATCTCAAAAAAAACAATGCTCCCGATGCGGACGCGCGGGCCACAAGCGGAAGCATTGTGTAGCGGATCTCAAACCTCCAACTATAGAATAGCTACTTTATTTTACGTCTATAGGTTTGATATGATACATATCCGACTATTGGGGGTGAAGCAACGTCTAATGATGATTGTAATTTTAATATTCGACAAAAACATCGTCCATGTAGTGTTAGCCATTGTATGACGGATAATGCGATGGTTTTTTGTGTGATGGTTTACAAGTTTTATTTTCCACTATATAGTATCCTTGAATTTTGACACCCTAATAAATGTTGAAAGCCACTCACTTTTTTCTCCCATATCTATAAGCAAATATGTTTAAATATATATAAGAGAAAATCGTACCCCCAAATAAGAGATCTCTCTAAATAACCCTTCCTCATCATCTATTTGTTAGGCTTTCTATATAAATTTCGTATCAAGGAGAATCATCATACTCTCACAAAAATTTTGACAATATGAGTGGTAGATCTGAATCCAGTTCATCATTCACGATAGGTACCCGTAGACTAACCAGGTCATGCCGATTTTTTCCGTGCAACAAACCCACCACTGTCGTAAAGGCGTGGACCGATGACGATCCTGGTAGAAGATATTTCACTTGTTCGACGCACAGGTTTGTTGGGTAGGTTGACGAAGAAAAACCACACGGGTGACAAAAGATAAGTCTTATAGAAGCTCGTGACCAAACTCGAGCTTTGCGCAACGATTTGAGGACTTTAAAACAATCCATTGAGACATCAAAGCAAAAAGGGGCAGTCAGTGATGGATCTCTCAAACCGACAACAACCGAAGAAATTTCCGACCAATTGGCTAAGCTTCAACAAGAAGCAATTTCAGCCGAGGAACGAGAAAAACTGCTTCGTCACTTTATAATAATCACCTGGGGAGGGTTCTGTGTCTTAACTGGTGTCATTCTGGTACTGGGCAAGCAGTATGAAATAAATCCAGTCATTTTCTTTTTTGTAATCAGCCATGAATCCAACCTTAATTGTCTACAATGTTTTTTTTGGCAATGGTCCTAAATGTTTTAAACAAACATCTCATCCAAAAAATAGTTAGCAATTTAGGCTGCATACTATATACACATATTTCACAAATTACGTAATACAAGATAGAGAATGGAACAAGAGAACAATTTACTATTAAGTTAAGAGACGTAATACATTGCTTTCATTAGAATGTAGAGTCTCTTAAATGTATTTATGAAACCACCCTCCAAATGTTATTTTCTCTAACCTCATCATAACCGGTTGGTTATTTAGTCCACTGAAATTTGTCCACATAACTTTTTTTCACAAACGATTTATATTAGAGTCTTTATATTATACAGATTATATAACATTGGCTTCTCCATTGGCTATGTACTGATAATAAATTTCTATAAAATTTCGAGTATAAGCTTATACAACTTCCTTGTGCTATTAACTATGAGACCCATTAACTATTGTGGATTTTTCATATACACTTAATTCCATTTTACCAAACCACCGTCTATGTTATCCACTAAAATTCATCCACATAAGCAGATATCCCCAACGGTTACAAATAAAGAGAAGTGACGTTCAACCGCGTCTGTCAAAATACAATGCATGGATTAAATCAACACTGACACGTCACGTTTAACAGATTAATCACTACCAACACGTATCAGGTTTATGGTTAAATGCACCTGTTTAAACTATGATTACATACGTTGAATCTCTCGAAAACAATTTTTTACCATTAATCAACAGTTTTTTTACAATTAATCTTTCGAAAACAATTTCTATAAACAACCCAAACGACGCAACTTTCAAACTTCATACACTATTTAAGCGAATGCCCTAATAGTCACTTCTCACTATTCTCAATATATCATCCACTAATCTTAAAGGTATCTAAAAAAGTTCTTAGTATCTGACACAATCTTATCCTCATATCGCCTGCGAAATCGTAACTGTTTTTTTACATTTGTGTTCAGGTTTAATCAGAGTCACGGAAATGGACAACAAGAGGAAAGCACCTGCTGTGGACGAAGGGCCATCATCGCCGGGCCAGCACTTCAAACAGGGTAAGAAAGAGACTGCGACACACTACCGGGCGATACTCCACATGGTCAATGAGCAAATGAAAGCAAAAGAGGAAATGAGTGCAACAGTTACGGAGATGGAAGTCAAGCGGGCTAAAGTTGACTTACTTGAAAGCTTATCAGGGAGAAGGATAAGGCATATGAAGACCTTCTCCACAAACTCTTCATGGAACTCGTTGATGCAGAAGAACAGGTGGCTAGGATGACGGTCCCAACTCTTGACTGAGACAAATTGGGCGAGTCTTTCATGGACAAGTGATGAAAGGTCGCATGTTTAAAATCTCAACTAATTTATCCGTATTATCTTTTTTAAATTCTGTTTTAATGTTTATGTTCCTCAAAACTACTATTTGGAAGGCTTTTTTTGTTTTTTTAAATATGTGAATCGGCATTAATTAACTATATTTACATTACGCATGTACTATACAAACTAAAATCTATCAAGCGGTTCACTATTAGGAAGGTCATGTACTACAACTTCTTCCATGGAGGTCAAAACTACAATCTCTCCAGTTTCGACGAATTAATTTTCGGTAACATATGCTACCCCAACGTCCTATCGTTATGTTGTCTATATTTACTTTGGGATTATACACACTCTGGTCCATTTAAAAACTCTTAACACGTACACATCAGCATCACACTTGTTGATACAATTACCATCCAGCCAACTACTATATTCGGACGGGAAGATGTGGTCAGCTCAAACTATATGCGAGAGGTACATACACAATAAAAGTTTAAATCAAAATCAAATTATTAATACACTATTATACACATTGGATTTTATTAGCAATATCTGCCTACGTTTACTAGTATTCTCGCAGATTTTGGGGGAGCAACGCTACTTTATTTTGAAATCGCACAAGAATTCATAATGAGCTCAACCAATTGATAAGCGACAGCTAAGCATCTGACACATAAATACTGCACTTCTCTTTGCTTCCTCGTTACGCTATACTGAAAGAACCATTGTCGAGTCAAATCAACACCGCGCTATTGGTCCACATGTTTGCTTCTTGTCCACCATCTCATCATTCATACCCATACACCTGTAACCAAGATTTGGCGATGGTGATAGGTTAGGTTGCGACATTAAATGAGTGACACAACTTACTAGACAACCCACCAAATCATACCCTCGCCAATCAAGCGTCATGTCCACAACATATCTATGCTAAATAAAAAACATTTCTCGTTAGATAAAATTTCTCGTTATCTAATATAGCAATCGCAAACTATTTTAATGTTTATTCAGACAATATATATGACTTTAAATAAAATTTTACATAACGTGTCTGGTAAAAACGACATTAATGTTCAGTGTAAGAGATAATGATCTCATATAATTAAGTCTCTACAATTATAGCTCCTCTAATTAAGTGGGTTGCGTACACAACATTTAATTCACTTAATTATACCTACAGACATAGGTCATCCACTAGACTTATAGGTTCCTGGTCAAATCTCAGTAACTGTTGCCCCCAGTTGTCATCCAGATCCCCGAGTGCGAGACTACATAAATCAAGTCCATTTCTTCTTGCCCATGTTGATCTTATTACATGGACACAAGTAATCGATGCTTATGGACACCATAAGTGGATATATCAATATATTTTTTCATGGTCGTCCTTGTCGTAGCATATTGTTTCACTTATATGGTCAAAGGATATGGCCAACGTATAATCGTCGCCCACCTAGGGTACAACAATTCATCAAGTTGACCGTTACCTCAGTTAATACTCCAACGTAACCTTACGTGAATTGTTGAGCTAATTGCGTTAAACAAAAACGCATTAATCCAATAAAATATCCAAAAAATACAAGTCCACATCCGAAAGTCAGAAAAGTTTCTAAAGTTGGATAAACAGTTTAATACATTAATGCATAAAAAACACCCTTGCGCCAAATCCACTCATCATCTAATTAGTGGACAAATACATAAAAGGGTTAACGCGCAAACCAAAAAATAACCTTAGTGGGGTCAAGATCATATCCACCAGAATATGTCCACATGGATACAAACTTAACCCCATTCATATTAGATTTTTGTATCTCGAACGGTTGTGTCCACTTTGCCTACATCTCGTGCATCTATTGACAGTCACTTTTTTAACCTTCACACCCTACAGACAAAAACCATAGCCGTCAAAATTTCAGTTAAATAAGATGGTAATAGATGGTAATAATCAATACAATAAAGGTATAGCAATTAATTATCCCAAATTCACCCTTTGAAGGTATTCTTGTTTCCCTCGGCCTACCCGACGGCCTACGTGTCTTTGGAGGGTGAAGAGGCCAGTTGGCAAATTCTGCTGGGACATCTACGTTGCCCTCGTCAACCTCAGGGTGTATCTCACCTTCGTAAGTCCCTCTCCAGTCTTTTGTCTTGTAGAATTCTCCAACGAGATTTGCATAGGGGACTCCCAAACAATCAGCAGCCATCAAGGCATGTCCACATGGAATCTTTTCCCTATCATACAACCTACAATAGCACTCTTTTTTGTGTAATAGCACATGCGTCTTCTTGCCAAAGGGATTCACCACCTCAACACTCCAGCTTGAAATTGTATTAATTTGACTACCTTTCACAACCTCTTTGTTGAGCCTCATAACTCTGTCAACTTTCACACGAACAGCCCCCTATGCAACATTGATTTCCTTCTCCTAGCACAAAATCATTGTGTCATCATCCTCTGTATAAACTAGAACAATTCAACAATTGGGGATGCCCTAGCTGGAAAGATGGCCCGATTGAAGCTCTCGCAAATGTTACTTGTCAATGGATTACCGATTCCCCTTGAAATGAGAACGCACCCAATGAAAATTTTTAATACTCTCCAAATATTTAGCACAATCGTAGTTCCGCATCTTAATTTGATCGAACACTTGACGGAAGTCTCCAATTTTATAGGCATAACCAACTTGCACCACAAGCTTACCCAGACTTTTGCTTTTGAACCGTGTAACAACATTCCGTTCCAAATGGACAATGCACGCTGCATGGCTAGCCAGGAGGTACACACGACTCATTGCAGCGTATATAGATTGATGTCTATCAAATATGATTGTCAAGGTAGCGTTGTTAGCTATAATTCGTTCCAATTGGCCCAAAAACCAAGTCCACGCCTCAACGTTCTCACTGTCCACGACACCAAACCCCAGAGGAAAAATCTGAAAATTTGCATCTTGTCCACATGCAGTTAGCAGTATCCCTTTATATTCCCCCCCCCCCCCCCNGTTCCATCAAGCACAAGCACCCTTCTCAGCTTCCTAAACCCATAGATAGACGCTTCAAATGCTACGAAAGCATATAGAAAGCGCTCACTACCATCGTCCATAATATCAGTCTTCACATTTGTTATTGTCCATGGCTTGCTCAGTTTAAGACGATAAAAGTAGCTAGCAAGCTTGTTATATGCATCTTCTTCACACCCTCGCACGTCGACCAAAACCTTCTCTTTAGCCCGCCAACACTTCATGTACGAAGCTGACACACGCAAATCTTCCAGCACCATTTGTTGCAGCTGTATACTCCGAGGACCACGGACGGAGTCCCCATATTTTGACTTATACATTGCCGCAATCACCTTTGACGTAGCCAGTTTCTTATACCCACTACGCGTCTCAACACTGCATGTATGCTCCAAATTTGCCTTTTTGATTTGGTAGTGTCCCCCCTCGCTCCTCTCCAATGCAAGTACCCTTCAATCGCACCGCCTATCCACACATTCCAACACAAAAAAATGGTTTTTCGTTCTAGCTCTACGGAAGTGGAACATCTTTTTAATTGCATACAATGCTAACGCAATCTGACAATCAATTTTACTACCAAACACCTTGCCCACACAAATCTCTTCGTCACCCTCGTCGACATAAAGATCAGGTATCTCACCTGAATCATAGCCAATATCATATTACAATGGCGGTATATCAAATTCCTCCTCATCCACTTCACTTAACTTTTCTCCTGTCTTACAACCGCTTATATGTCCACTTAAACCTGGCCCACAATCTACGTCCACAAATTTTTAACCATCCACCTCGGAATCATCCACTAATTTGCATCCATGTACCCTCTTTCTGTTCTCTTCCGCAAGTGCTTCCCAAGCTCTGTCGTAGTTAGGATCCTTCTGTTTCTCGACTATATTCACCTTCTCGTTTGGGCTACATACTATATCCACAACATCTGATCCACCAAATTCATCATCTATAATGGGGCTCCAAAAATCCTTGTCGTAGTTTCGGTCGATAAAATCTGTCTCCTCATAGTCATCGCAGTCAAGTACATCGCTCAGAGCTTCCTCCTCACTTTCACAAGTACCGCCCCCAACTGGGTCTCGTTCACCTTTGCTTACCCTAGCCTCCAGTATCTCTACCTCTGCCAACATTTCGTCATCAAACTCCTGGCTTAGAGAAGCATATAACTTGTACTTAGACCCAATTATCAAATTACACCCCTCTTCGACCGCATTCTCCGAACATTCCCCACCCAGTCCACCTTCCGCACGAATTTTCCGGTTCCCGGTAACTGTCGGTGTTTTAAAGCCTACCCCCTCGGACAAGACATCCGCGTCTGTGTCTGAAACATGGGCATTCCCAAACCCGAAAAATATATTAATAATCTTCTCACCCGCGTACTTTTCCAGATACAACTTCAGAGCTCGGTCCGTTCCCAACACGACCGGGGGCATCCTTACACCCATTACAGCCTCATCCACAGATGTTGGCCAATAACTTAATACCACAGACACTTCGCCATTCACTTCATAACCAAACTCCTCCTTAACAGTCGCCTCCAATCCCTTAGGGGTTGGCACGTCACCAACACACACCATTTTCGACAGCTGCTTTGGATTCACCATGAAATTCCAATCTCCGGAATCCGAAACCTTCCACTCTCCACACATTACAAAGTAGAACTTATTCATCTCCACCCTGTAAACAAAAAAAAATATATGTAAAAACAAAAAAAAACATATACTTCTACATCCATAACACATGTCCAATAACCACATCTGACGATAAAAACATGGAACTCCAAATAACCTCGGTTAGATATGGATGAATGCTTCAGAAGCCAAATTTGATTGGAACTCCTGCCGCTACAAGTTCAGACCAAAAAAAACCCAGACACACAATCGTCTCTCTCACCTTTGATATATCACAACATATCTCAAACAAATAACAAATTACAAATGTGCTTCGTTAAAAGCACATTTTTAACCACCGTTATATTTCGTACTACACAAAACAAAAAATTATCGACGACCATGATTTATATAGCATTCATTAGTTACTGATAGCTTATTTAACCCTAAATCATGTTTCAGTTCACATCAGCTTCACTTCACAAACTTTCCCTCCAATTTACATCTCAAAAAAACATAACAACTACACTGAACTACAAAATTCATCCATCAGGTCGCA
>OVAN01011109.1:0-15011 GCA_900406275.1 Anastatica hierochuntica
TCTTTTCAAGCCGCTATTGTGGATAAAAGAAGAGCCAAGCAGAGGGTACGAGCTCATAGTTTATCTGTTTATTCCTTAATTTTTGGATCTTCGATTTGCTGTTGCAAGTAAACGAGAAGATATCATTTTCGAAAATTGTCTAGTGTTCTCTTGAATACGTCATCAAAATACCATCCGAGAATAGCATATGTTTGACGATTATTCCATATGCTTAAGTGTTTCTTCTCTTATGTTTGTAATTTGTGAAAAATTTTGTTTTCATTAATAAAATAGTCAGTTTCAGTGTTAAAAGAAAGATGATATTTCAAAAAAATAAATAAAAAATTTGATAATATTCTTACAACAAAATTTATTTTGATAGTAGTTTTAAGAATAGCTTTTAGTAATGTACATAAGCCATGTTTGTTTGCCGTCGCTAGCAATAGCAATATTTTGTCAATCACAAAAATTTAATTAAATTACCGAAAAATATGGCAATTAAATATTTCGTTCGTTGATCCATAGCTTATATGCTATATATTATATTAATAATAATTGAAATTGTCCTTCCATAGCTTATATGCTTTGTTTTCTTCCTATAGTCTACAAATCTCTTCAAATCAAGCAAACAAATTAATTTTGGGGCTTGGGTTGGGTGAGAGTGGGAGAGAGTTTGAAGCTGCCCATTAGGTTAGAATGTACCATGAAACCTTGTCAGCTTAGCTCAGAGATAGGCACAGAGAGTACAACTTGTAATTAATCCTTCCCATTTATCCATTTCATATATCATAGCCAAGAAGTCGATCTAAAGTTAAAGAGAGAACACTCTTTCCATTTCCATTTATGGAATGGATTGTACATCTTACTTGGATTTTTTTAGAATAGTAATACTCGAAATTGTAAGAAGATGAATTTCTTTTTACGGTAACTAGGGCTCAACAGAAACTCAAAACCAAAACATTATATTTTTTTTTTGACACGGGTGGATTGACAAGGCTCGGTCCAATGGAATTCATAGATATAGGAAGAAGCCCTTTCAAATAGAGATTTTTCCATAGCCAAACCCTACAACGCGGGGCATCGCGATTTGGTGGAGTCGAACTCCAGACGCCTGAGTACTCAGCACCAGGACTTTTACCACTAGACCAAATGAGTCTCGGCAACCAAAACATTATATATATATATAACCCCCTCAGTTTCCTCTACATTTTAATTCCCCAATTGCTAAATAAGCTAAATGTTTTTTTTTATGTTGGAACTAAAAAAGGAAACACGAGCAAAATTAAAGAAAATTTCTTATCTTTTATATTAAAGCAGATTCCTATTTTTTATCTACTTAAAAAGTTTTCATTTAAGTTTGGGCTTATTCAACTCATTAGAAATAATTATAACATTCATTATTATTTGGTTAACAATACAATATAACTTTCTAAATTTCATCCTAGATTCTCTTAATATTTTTTTGGAAAAAAAAACAAAAAAACAAATCTTATTTAGTGTTTAATATCTTGGAATTATTATTTTGAATATACCTAAAAGAAAATATTTTTGAAATAAAAATATTTTAATTATATAATATTAATATATAATTAATCAGCTGTATAATAAAAATAATCTCGATTTAAAAAAAATAAAAAAAGAAAACTAAAATATCTAAAAAAGATTTATAAAAATCTAATTTAATTCTATAAATAATAACAGATAAAAATAACTTTATCTTAAGTATCTTTAAGTATCCCCTACCTATTAATTGAGAAATAGTTTAAGTGATTATTGCTTACTTGTCAACTTCTTAGGCACTTTCTATTTAATTGTTATAATTCTATTGACTATTATATTCTAATATTTTTCTCTTTAAAAAAATATATAATTGGCCATAATTTTTGCCTGATTTTCTTTAATGAGCCATCATTTCATTGGCCATTATTTTTTAGAAATTTATTCCGTCACTTTTGCTAGATTTTTTATTAAATAAATAATTGGCTTTTATTAATTTTTTAACTTTTGAAGTTGAAATTATTTTAAATTTTATACTTGCTTCGTAAGTGTTATTAAAATTTTCAAGCTCAGTTTTATGTATAGAAAAAAGCTCAAGTTTTGGAATTTGAAATCTCCTATATATATTAGTTAAGAAGTAGTTTAAGTGAATTATATTTATATATCAACTTCTTAGAGTTCTAACATTAAATTGTTATAATTTCATTGGTCAGAATTTTTTAATATTTTATAATCAAACCAATCTCATCAAAAAAAAATCTTTTACAAGAATAATATTTTACATTTTAAAAGAATTAATTTATTAACTTAACCATCAAAATACAATAGTGTTTTCTCTCATTCAAAAAATGTGTATTAACAAATGTCATCAAAACGAAAAAAACTTTAACTTATTTACAAAAGCAATTAAACTCTATGATTTTTCAAAAAGAAAACTTATTAACTCAACAACAATAGTAGACTAATATATTTCTTTTATCTAAACCTGGAAACATAACACCCAAATGATTTATCGTCTAAAATAAGAAACGATAATAAATTAAATTAATGACAAGAATTATTAACATATTTACGTCAATTTTTCTACTCGAAAATTTTGATAATATCTAAATAAATAATTTATAGCATCTAAACAAAATATCAAAAGATTTGAATTTGATTATTAGTAAATAGGAATATATTTCATTATTAAAACACAAACAAAATTTACATTACATAAATATATTTTATATTTTTCTCTTTGGCTTTTAAAACTCTAACGTCTTCTCTTTCTTTTTAAACAATTATGCTATCCACACTTAAAGAAACTTTTTAAGGCTAAATTTGCATTTGTAAAATGAAACTGTCCAAGAGCACAAATGTCAAAAACTTCATCCACCATTATTTTGAGAAAAACCCTGCCCACATTAATATTTAATTAAAGGAACATTTTGTCCATACAACATATAATTCATACTCCGCACAAGTAAAGTTTGGTTCACTATATGCGTCATTATATTGCTCCAAATTTTATGAAATACAATATATTTATATTGAATGAATGTAGTAAAAGTATTCATATGTTGCCGTAAAAGGCGTAACGCAGTCAATGGTGACGGCTGCTACCGGAGAAAGAATATTTCGGAATATTCCGATCGAAATGAAAACTTACGCTCGAAGCTCGTAATGAACCATCAGTATCTTGCCAAGTCTATTTCACAGTAACAAACATTCTATATTTCACTGTCATTTCGAGGAAAAAAAACCTTAAATTCTGTTCGGAGTTAATTATATTCACATTCACTTATCCTTATTATTGGATTAGTAAATAGTAATACTGAAATTATAACTAATAATATATTTTTACCATCTGAAAAATGTTAAAACTTGAGCTCACTTAGCTTGGAGTATGATTTTTATTGAAGGCTTCAAACACAAAAGGGATCTTTCAGAAAGCGCACAAAATAGTTGGACGAAAAGGCACGTAAGAACAAAAAAAAAATGGGGGTCAAACTTCACGGTCCCTCAATTTCAAACCAACCACATTTTTTATGCCGGTGCAATGCACTTTTGAATAAAAAGTTTGTCAAATTTAATAATTCTTCCATTTCAAGCCTACTACAAAGTGGATTATTACATAGTATCGTTTCCTAGGATTATGCAGCTATAGCACACGATAAACATGCGAAACTAATTCAACAAAAAAAAACTATTTAGTGACAAAACTATAAAACTTGAATCAATGATCTAAAGAAATAAAAAGAACATACATCGAAGTTAATTTTTTTTTTGTCAACAAATGATTAGATGATAATGTGATACAAGGTTTGTGAAGAAGAGTACAAGTCATTTTCATGCCTATATGAACTCTAGCTAAGTTAAATAAAGCGGTTGAGAAAAAGAAACCTGATATGTTTATAAAATCAGAACCACTTAATTTTCTAATTTTCCTGATCTCTTTTTGCCCTCTTAGCTAGAGTGTCAACCTCTGTGTTGCCTTCTCTTCCTATGTAATAGAACTGAAATTGGAAAGGGTGTGCCGAGAAGCTGAGAATATCATGGAGGTAGCTACTTATACCCTTTATACTAGTAGCATTATTCTGCACAGGCATCAAGCTCCATCTTTACAGATGATGATAAAGTGTGTGATTGTCTCCCATAAAGGCTACTTTAGTATACCCTAGCTTCCTCATCATTATAACAACTTCCCTTAGAGCTAAAGCCTCTGCTTCCAACACAGTGGTGATCGGCATTGTTGACATTGACCCTTGCACCAAGTTAATACCATCAGGAGATTTAAGAAGTCATGCTACACCAGCTTGTTCAGCTTCAGATACCCAGGACGCATCTACAAAACAAGTGTTGTAGGATTTGTCAATATGGGTACCTGCTTGTCCACAAGGAGCATTATTCTTGCAGACCATCTGGATTTTTGCTTCTAGTTCTCTCCCTTGGCCATCCTCTGCCTTATTTGCAAGTATCCATTCCTCCATTTGCTCCATGGCTATGCGTATTACTTCAGTAATATGTGGTCTGGTATTTTGGAATAGGAGCTGATTTCGCATTTTCCAGATCCGCCAACCTACAAAAGCAGCAAGATTAACCTTGGTATTGTTCACCTGAACAAAATGGTCAACAATCCAGTTGATGTTTTCCATTAAAGTATTTTGATAGAACTGATCAACAGGGGGCTTATCTATAGGAGTCATTTGCCAGATCTCCCTAGAGACTCTGCATGTGAAGAGGACATGCTGAAAGGATTCTGCTTCTTCTCCACATAGCTGGCACGTGACATCCATTCTTAGGCCTCTCCGATTAAGAGTATCTGCCACTGAGAGCCCTTGATGAGTAGCTCTCCACCAGAACTGTTTTATCTTTGGTAGTGTTGCCATCTTCCATGTCTTCCCATAGACACTTGGTAACTCATTTTGATGCTGCCTCTGATGTAGAGTACCCTCATGACTCAGATAATAGGCCTTTTTGACAGAATAAATGCCACTTTTATCATAAACCCATTCCACATCATCTTTCCTGAAAGTAAGACTTGGCCTAATTCTTTTAACATATGGAATGTCTTGAGGGTGTATCAACTCATCAATTTTATCCTCATTCCAGTCTCCACCATCATCATTAAGGAGATATGAAACTTGAAGATTGACTGGTACCTGTGGGGATTTTGGAAGAGGAGGCCTTGGTGGCTCTGTTAGCAACCAGCTATCCTCCTAGAGATTTATAGATTGCCCATCACCTACTATCCATCTAAGTCCCTGCCTCACCAAGTTAATTGTTTTGTGCAAACCTTTCCATGCAAAAGAAGATCTGTTAGGTAAGTCTGCATCCAAAAGAGTAGTTTTAGGAAAATATTTGGCCTTGTAGACTCTTGCTAAAAGAGAATTAGGACATTTTAGCATTCTCCATATCTGTTTCCCAACCAAAGCTCTATTAAAATGAAAAAGATCCCTGATACCCAAACCTCCATGTTTTTTAGCTTTGGTGATGTTGTCCCAAGAAATCCGAGTCATTTGGGTAATGAGCTTTTTAGGTAGCAAGAAACACTGCATTGCATAGTTGAGAATAGCTGTTGCCACAGCTTTGATCAATGTCTCCTTACCTGATGGTGACAACAACTTAGAAAACCAACTTTCTATCTTACTCTCTATTCTCTCCTTAAGAAACTTAAAGGAGTTTGAAGGGTTCTTTCCTACCAACTCAGGGAGTCCTAAATATTTTCCCACACCTCCTAATTTTCTTATTGAAGTAACTTCTTTAATTTTCTCCTACACCCCAGCCTCAGTATTTTTTCCAAATGTTAGAGCCGATTTTGAAACATTCACTATCTGACTTGAAAGTGATCCATATGTTTGCAGAGCTTCCATTACAGTACTACACTCCTCTGTCGTCGCCCTGCAAAACAACAAAGAATCATCCGCAAATAAGATATGAGTTATAGGTGGACCTCCCCTACTTGGCCTGAATCCATGAATTTTTCCTCTTCTTTTCAAGTTATGTAGCATTGATGAGAGCCCTTCAGTACAGAGTAAATAGAGGTAAGGAGATATAGGATCTCCTTGCCTAATTCCCCTAGTTGGTTTTATATATCCTGATGGTACTCCATTGATCAACACTGAGGAAGAAGCAGATTTGACACAGGACATAACCCAGTTGCACCATTTCTCAGCAAAGCCTAAAGATTTAAGCATATGTTCTATAAATCCCCACTTTAACTTATCAAAGGCCTTGCTAATATCTAGCTTCATTGCCACAAATTTATGTTTCCTACATCTGGACAACAAACTATGTAGGAGCTCATGAGTAACCAGTACATTATCAGTAATCATTCTGCCTGGAATAAATGCTGATTGGTTCTCCGATATAATTCCTGCTAACCAAGGCTTTAGTCTCTCTGCCAATATTTTTGTTATTATCTTGTATACTACATTGCAGAGGCTTATGGGTCTATAGTCCTTGACCTGCCTAGGGTTGTCTATTTTGGGAATGAGACATATATGTGTGTGGTTATGGTCAGGATGCAACTCACATGTATTGAAAAAATGAAGTATAATTTGCACAACACTACCTCCAATCACTTTCCAGTTGTGCTTGTAAAAACCAGGTCCCAAGCCATCAGGTTATGGTACTTTGTCCTCATCCATCATTTGCAGGGCCTGAAAATTTTTCAATTCTGTTACAGGCTTGATCAGTTGCTGGTTAGCCTCTTCAGATACCCTTGGAAATATCGATCCTAACTTAGAGTAATCAGCTGTATCAACATGAATCTCAGATGTGTAGATTTTAGCAAAATAACCTTCTATAACTTTCTTGATGTCTACTTCCTTAGTCCAGTGGGATCCTTGGTCATATTGTATTGAGATGATATGATTGATAGCTCTTCTTTGTCTTGTAACAGCATGGAAATACTTTGTATTCCCATCACCTTCCTTAAGCCACTGAAGCCTGCTTTTGATTCTCCAATACTCCTCCTCTCTCATGTATTCATGTGAAATAGATGATTTCAAATTGGTTACCAAAGAGAAGTCTATTGGATGAGAATCATATGCTTCATTAAGTTGTTTATGTAACTCATCAATGGCCTTTTTAGAATTAGTCAGGTTTATCCTCTTCCACTTTACCAGGCCATCTCTATAGTGCTTCAGAGCAATATGGAGGTTTCCAGGAGACAACATGGAACATCTCTGTAACCAAGTCTGCTCAACCACCTTTTTAATCTCCTCATTATGTCTCCACCTATTATCATACTTGAAAAAATCTTTTTCCCTTCCACTCATCACCTTCTGTATACACCGGAATAGGCTTATGGTCTGAGGCTCCCCACTCAAGCATCTGCATATATGATGTTGGAAAAGTATCCCTCCATTCAAGGTTTGCCAAAGCTCTATCAATTCTCGTTTTTACACTGTGTGCCCACCTTTTCCCTGCCAAGTGTAAGAACCTCCCATTGATCTTAAATCTTGAAGTCCCAAACTATTTATAAGTTTTCTAAAAACCGCAAAGGATCCCTCATGTTTTTTAGGACCCCCCCTTTTTTCTGCATTACTAGCAAAATCATTAAAATCACCTAAACATAGCCGAGGCTTAGTATTAAAAAAACCATCTTTCTCCTTCTCAATCATTTGCTTCCATTGTTGATTCCTCTGCTTTTTAGATGGATAGCCATAAACATAAGTAACATAGAAGAAAAGGCCTTGTCCTTCAACAAGCATATATGTATTATACATTAGAGGTTAAGGTTATACTAACCTCTTTGTCCCAAAAAACTGTCCATCCTCCTTTTAACCCATCTGAGGGATACACAAAAAGATTATCATACCCCATTTTAGCTGCTACTTGCTTTACATAATCATTGTTGTTCTTAGTTTCTACCAGAAAAACTACATTAGGCCGATGCTTCCTAATTATACTAGCTAAAAATCTTCAGTCAGGGCACTTTTAAGACCCTGACTGTTCCAGTGTAATAGCTTCATGGTGCTGAGGGTGGTTTCGGGGTAGCCACCCTCCCCTCAACTTGTTCTGCTCCTTGAGCACCTGAAAACAAAGCTTGCTCTTGACCCTCCATAGCTGATCCAGCTATGTTAACTTGAGTGGATACATTGCCTCCAAAAGATCCATGAGTTTTCCGCTTACTGGTTGCAGTTTGATCCTCCTCTAACTGGTCCCCTGCCTTCCTTTTGAAACCTGGATTAATCATTGATGTCGATCCTACCTCCCGTATGGTGAGAGGAGGAGCCTTTATAGGCACAGGCTGGGACTCCGCTATAGACATTGTATCTCCCTGAGAGTATTCTCTATTCTCATTTCCTTCTAGAGTATTCTCCCCCATAGTGTCATCTTGTGGCTCAACCCTATAAGGCTCCACAGGCTGCACCAAGTGATCATCATCTTGTGGATTTGGCGGTAGCAGTGGGAATTCAGGAAGAAGAGGACCCTCACTGCACTGACCAGCTTCATGTCCCAATGATCCACAGCTAAAACAGAATTTCCTGAGCCTATCATAAACAAACCTGACCATAACCGGCATATTCCCCCTCTCCAACTCCACGCTCCTGACAAAAGTAATCTTAGCTGTAGATTCCATTCTGATCCTCATCCAAAGCTTACCCGGAGCATTACCAACTGGTTCTTGAATCCTAACAGTTTGAACCTCTCCCAAAAGACTACCAATTTCTTCAATCGATTGTCTATCCTGAGAATCATTCGGGACATTAAGAACCTGAACCCAGAAAGTTACCATTTTCATGAACTCTGGATGATTTCGATTGGTCCACTTATCCATCACCACAATCCAATCACGAAATGTCGAAGGACCATTCTCCAGCACAGATAGCATATGATGTTCTTCTTGGAAGAAAAACTGAACAAGCCCATCATCATTTACCCTTCCGCTTACTCTTCCTTCCAATTTCCATGCCTTCGGTAGTGTTGTTTTTAGCGCAGCTGGTCTATGGTGTTGTGGGTTCAGAACCATAGCCACCAGACTTAGCCGATTTCCTTCATCCTTCTTTCGATGAGCTTCGGAAGAGAGGCAAAAAGTTCCTTTTTCGGAACCTAGATTTAGCTGTTGAAGGGATCGCCATAACTCCCGATCAGCCATTTCCTCAATAACAGATGAGATTAAAGTGAAAATTAGAGAGATTTTGAAGAAACTGATGAAAAGAAACCGCAGACATGGGAGATTCAGTCGCAGCAACACGAAGACAAACCCTAGCTACAGGGAGCTCCCATCCGATGTCCAGTTTTCTATGAAGAAAATTTTGTTTTATACATCGAAGTTAATTAGATGCCAAACTAAAATTGATCACATAGAGAAATTAGAACCGGTTATTTTATAATTTTTTACTTTTACGAGGGAAAAAAATCGATGTGGAACTTGTCAACTATTGCGAGAAAGGTGAAAATGGTATTAAGAATTCAGATATATAATATTGTCATTATGAAAATGGAGAAAAATAGACCAAAAGAAAGAGAAAAGATGATGAAAATGAAAAAAAATTTAAGTAATTAAATTAAAACATAAGGACAATTGGTAATCTTGATAAGAAAAATAAATATCTATCCCCAAATATACTGGTGATGTAATAAAAAATAAAAAAAAAAGTGAAAAGATACCTTTACATTCGAGTATCTGTTTGGGTTCGGTTCGGATCTATTCGGATTTTGAGTTTTCTCTAGAGGTTCAAGACCTATTCAGGTATTTATGTTTTTCGATTCGGGTTAGGTTCAGATCTTTGCGTATTCGGTTCGGATTCGGGTACCCGTATAAATTATGTAAAAAACTTTCAAAATTCCAAATTCATTTTAAAACCTTAAAAATCCAAAACTAAAATAACAAATAATAAAAACTTAAAAAATACATGACCAAATACTTGCAATTAGAATAAAAATCGTTTCGTTTCAGGTATTTGTCTAAAAACCGGTAAATATTTCCGGTATTTCGAATATTTTATTATAATTTTTTATGGTATTTTAAATATTTTTTAGTACTTTTTAATAATTCATATATATCTTTTTATATGTTTTGAATATTTTTTGGTATTAGATCTAAACTTAGTTAATATATTTAAGTTTGTTATTTAGATCGGATATTTTCAGATATCCGAAATAATTAGATTTGGGTCGAGTTCGGGTACGGTTCTTCGGGTATTGAAACTTAGCATCCGTTAGGGTATTTTCTCGGTTTCGGTTAGAATTTGATACCATTTTTGGATCGGATTCGATTCGATTCTTCGGGTTTTGATATTTTATCTTCTCCTATAAATATTTTTTTTTTTTTTTTCAACATCTTCTCCTATAAATATATCTACTGAAAAAGTCCAATTTCAGCCTCGAGAGGAAGACCTCCTTTAGTTACGCCAGCTATATTACAATTTAGCTTTTGTTTGCTAATCAAATCGCTTATTGCACGAATTAAAGAGAGTTGTAAGGATTATATTTCCCCTAATACACGTTGGCAATCAACAATGGCGGCTACGATCGGAGAGAGAAAAAATCGAAACAAAACGTTACTCCTACATATTTTCGTAATGAACCATCTGTCTCTTGCCACGTCAATTGCACAGTAATAAAAAAAATACTATTTACATATCACTGTCTTTTAGAGAAAATGTTGAGAGATCTTTGGAAAAACACACAAAAATAGTTTGACTAAAGCCGACAAAATAAAAATGGTTGGATGATAACAACAGTTTTTTGGTATCTATGTGGTGCAAGTTTGTTTTTTTTTTTAAACAAAGGTGATATAGTTATTAAAACAATTTTCTAATTTGGTAAACATAAATAAAATAATAATATTAATCTAAATAATATTACAGATTTTAGTACATTTAATAAAATGAATTAATGCATTCTTTTTATTTTTAAAAAATATAAATATTAATTATAAAAACGCAGACAGCAAACACATCTAATATTTATAATTCACAAGTAAAAATTCACTAATAACTTTCACCTTCTCTAATGTACACATGTAATTTGCTTACCTGTCAAGCATACAAATTTTCATTTTTTTTTCAACCACACAATAATTAAATTTTCAATTTAACTTTTAAAAATAAACTTTTTTTTTAACTTTCTCAGTTTATTCTCTTTTAGGCTACTTGACAGGAACTGCACTCCACTTATCCTCATATAAAAAAATGACAATGCACGGGTTTATACTAGCATATAATATATCTAACACCATATGTGACTACTATTGCGAGACAGTTACAATTTTTTACAAAGTTAATCCACAATTTCAAACTTCCATTTTAATAATAAATAAATTAAAGCACACTTTGTCATGAAACAAAAAGTAAGGAACGAGTGATGACAAATATGTAGGGATCCACCAATCCGTTTCGTATCTAGAACACTCAAAGATCTTACGAACGTCCCGTGACTTTGACTCGGGTACTCATCATGAACCGATTACAAAAATAGTTCAGAACTAGTTAGTTATCTGACATGAAACCCACAATATTATTAATTTATCCAGGTTCAGAACTAGTTAATTTATGAAGAGGTTATCTGATCAAAAATTAAAATTGAGATCGAAAAATATTATTGATTTATCGAAATTTTAATTAATAGAGATTATATTGTATTATCATTACTATCGTTAGAGTATTCATTTTGTATCCAAAGGGATGTGCTGCGGATAGTGACATATTTGAGTTTGGAACATTCTAAGGAGATAATCAAACCCACAACTTCACCGACCAATTACTAAAATTAATTTTGTTTTCAGTTTTATCAAATGCCTATAAATACACACTAGTCAGGTCTGCTTTCTTCCTTGCTCACCACTACAAATCGAATTCAAATAACCCAAAACCTTAGAAAAAACTTGGTCTGTGTGTAACAATGGAGAACGATGAGGTTGAGTATGGATTCCGTCCAACCGACGAGGAATTGATCGTCTATTACCTGAAGAACAAGAATATGGATAGATTATGGCTCGTCACTGCGATCCGTGAGATCATAATCTGTGCCCAAGATCCCGAGTACTTGCCGGGTAAGTTTTGGCTCATCATCATCTTCTTTGATCATTTCTAATTTTGTTTTAGGTTTTTTGTTGTTGTTGTTAGCTATGTCGAAGATACAACCGAAGGATCCTGTGTGGTATTTCTTCTATCCGATAGAGTACAAGACACCGAAGAAGCCGGCAGTTGAGAGGACTACACCGAAGGAGCGGCCAGTTAAGAGGACTACACCTTCTGGTTTCTGGAAATCTACTGGCAAGGATCGGATAATCAAGTCTGAGAGAAGGAACCGTGTTGAGATCGGGGTTAAAAAGACCCTTGTTTTTTACTATCATGGTAGGGTTCCTGAGATTCCTTGGGTTATCCACGAGTATCACATCACTTGCTTGCCTTCTCATCTGGTAACCTACAACCTTCCCTTGTTGTCATCATTCATTGATCTGCTAAAACTTATGTGTGTGCCTTTTGGGATTTGTCTAATTGTCTCAGAATGAGACTTATGCTATCTGTAAACTAAGGTATAGGGGTGAAGACGCAAACATATTTTTGGTTTATAACTCAACAGTGCCAACATCTATTACTCCAAGAGCGAGAAACACAGCGCGTGAGGTGAGTCCAGTTTTTGAGATCATTCATTAGTAGCTGGACCTGTTACTTTGTTGGATCTATATTTCCATATACAGGTTGAACAGCCAGTTCAAGGAAATCTAGATGGTCTGCCAATCCCAGAGCCCCAACAAGCGGAACTCCCTACATGTGAAGGGTTTGATCCAAACACCGCACCTGAGGTGAGTCCAGTTTCTGAAATGTTTCCCCTTCATTGGTACCTACACATGTTTCTTTACTGGATCTGTCTTTCCATGTACAGGTTGAGCAGCCAGTTAATGAAAACTTAGATGATGCTTTTCTGGTTGATTGTCTATACCCAATGCTCGAACAAGAGGAACTCCCTCCAGTTGACGGATTTAATCCAAACAGCGCGCTTGAAGTAAGTTCAGTTTCAGAAATGTTCATCATTCATTAGTACCTAGACTTGTTTCTTTACTGGATCTCTCTTTCCGGTTGAGCAGCCAGTTCACAAGGAACTTCCTCTAGGCGACGGATCTGATCCAAACACGTGTCTCAGAGAACCCAACAACCACAACAATCTTAACCTGCCGCCACAAACTCCTTATGATGATGAGTTTGTGGATAGATTATTGAGATCCAAGGGAGGGGATTCTGAAGATGAGTTTTCCTATCTAGAACTTATAATGCAAACGTACAACAACGATCACAGGCCAAAGAAACCGTTGTCAGGGTCCATCAGCAGTGATAGCGACAGCGATACTGAAAGGACTTCTGGATTGGTAAAGCACATTCGCTCATCTTCTTTCTTTATCAACCCTCTTTTCGATTAATCCGTGTTTTTCGGCTTTCCATTCTAATATCTGACAGAGTTACCAAGGAACATCAAGTCCAGGTCATAGCGTTGGTAGTACGGACTCTTGCAAAGATCTACACATTTCTGCAGATCCTTCAACCAATAGAAAGAACAAGGAATCTCAACTCACAATCTGCACCATACCATCAATACAAGAGGTCTTGAATTGCTCTTATTTTGATTTTGTCTGTTATCTTTTAATCTCTTGAAAACATATGTTGCATTATTTCAAGATAATAATGATGTGACCTCCTTTTCAGGTGAAAGAATGTAAAGCCCCAGGTGCATCCACTGACAAGAAGTTACCGTCTATGGTGAAGACAGAGAAGAAGGGAGGGTTCGTTACCGGGGAGGCAATGAAAAGAAACCGCAAGAATCCACCTTGTATCCATCTCATGAACATGATCGTAGGCTTATTCCACAAGCAAAAAAAAAGAACATGATCGTAGGCTTCATCCTCTTACGGGCTCTCATTAGTAACACCATATCTGTATTAGTATGCGTCAAAACTTGAAACCGCTGATGGAGGTCATCGAGGAAAGGCAAATCAGATCAATCGAAACAGTCGATTTTTATTTGGCTTTTTTCTGATTGCTTTCTTTTGAATGTGTAACAAAATATATGAATGTGTGTGTCAGTGTGTTTGTGTGTATGTATGAACAATAGACGGACAACCTGTTTATCTTGCAGGTTTTTTTGTGCCTAAAGTTAAATAAATTTAAGGTTTGTGATATCTTACAGGACCTTGACCCAGATACTTGATCCGCCAATAATCTAACCGTGTGAGCCATGACACACACGGCTAAACATCTGGCCCTTGTTGATTCGGTAACCACTGGTAAAATCATGAGAAACAAAGGTAAAACAAACATGCCAGGGCAAGATGGACAACTTTATACATCAAGCAAGAACACAGATACAAAGACCTGACCTTTATTTAAGAGCAACTGTGTTTGATGTTAGGACGAGGATATCTACTATGAAGATCACAGAAACCGGTAGTTCCCAGACCTGTAGCAAGTATTACAGACATACCACATTTTAGCATTTACAGAAACTCTATATATCGGTTTAAGAGCTTAACATAAGAGCAAGGAGTAGCTATGTAGTTTCTGAGCAATTCTTATGAAACATACCGGCATAGCAAATAGAAAGATCTTGACGTAACTCGAGACTAGAATCCCTAAAAGAATCTCTTTCCCTCTACAGATCAAATACTAAGCTATGCAGGACACACATAGAGATAGATTTCGGCAAAATCCAAAATAAAGGAAACATACTATATATTATATACCTGGACAGGCCGATTGACATAACCAGCAGAATCTTCACCGCAAGTGCAAAAGATAAAACAAATGCCAAATTCGCCGATACGACGTTGATCAAAACCTGCGAAATGCATATCTTCCTTTAATAACATTCTCTACATAGACCCACCAAATCTAATGCAATTTCTCAATGGAGAAATATAAAAAATAAAGAAGCAACAAACTTTAGAGATACAAGAACAAAGCTCATTATTTTTCATTACCTGAACATTTTGATTGAACACATTGTAGAGTAAGTGTATATATGCCTTAGATTTGTGAAGAACCAAATCGATGAAAATAATCTAAAAAATCAAAAATTTGATGAGCCCATAAGCAGAAAAATTC
>OVAN01011110.1:0-15009 GCA_900406275.1 Anastatica hierochuntica
TTTAAATCTTTGAGTAAGGAAAAACCTTGAGAAACCATGGTGAAAAGAGAATGTGAAAATAAAATGTGGAATGTGATGTACACTATGGGAGAACTATGAGATTATTTATAAGCGAAATTTAGTGGTTTAAAAATCAGTTAGAGATTTCAAATCGTAACTAAAACAATCTAACTATTTTTTATTTTTAAAATAACACACATATGCGAGATATGTTGAAATAATTACAATAAAATAAATATGCTAAATACAAAACTATTAGTACTTGAGATTTTTATGGAGTAACTTTATTTATTTATATTAATGTTTTTTAGATATACCGGAAAATGTTTCGTAACAAATGTTAGTGCATTACGAAATAAAACTGTTTTTAGTTTATTTTATTATAGTAAAAAAAATGTTTGTACTCGAGAGATCCTAACAAATAAAATATTTGTATTTATAGAAATCAAAGATAATAACAAAAAAACAGATATCTAGATCCTAATCAAGAATATTCTTATTTCTAATCAAAGATAGTAACAAAAAGATATACGAACTACAAACATTAATAATATATCCATGTGTATCTACGAAGTGAAATAGTTAAAAATGAATGTTTGAGTGTTTGATAATGGATATACGGATCTTTTTGATGATGATAAGACGGCATAGACCAAATTCCTCCCATTTTAGTAGGTTTAATCTATGTTTTATTTTATAGTTGGTCTATGCGGTCTAACAGCTATACACATTTACACATTACTATAGTTTTATTCGAGTATTTATCATTTACGATAATCAATATGATAAAAATTGTATATAACATGGTGGATATTTAACATATACAATAACAAATACATTTTTTCTATCATGTTATAATTGTTAGAAAGAAACATCTCATTAAATAAAAGAAATATCTCATTATATGCATAGGACAACAACTATAAATATGTAGATAAATCTACTATAATAAGGCATATATAAATTCTAATAGCTATAACATGCTTTTAGGAATAAGAGAATATTTTTTCCGCTAAGAATAAGGTAATATATGTTTGGTCCAGAAAATATGGCATATTTAAGTTAGGTCCAAATAGACTTCTTTTAGGTAGATTTTTAAAAGTGTCTCTGTTTTAATAGATTAGATTTTAAATTTTAGTATTAGGAAGTTCAACCCCGATACCAAAAGTAGCACCATGATCCAGGGCCGGTCCGATCTATTCTGATGCCTAAAGACCCAAAATTTTTGATCCATATAAAAATCAAAATTTTAAAAAAAGTTCCAAAGGGACATAGGTAGGACTTGAACAAGAGTGATAACCCTAGAATTAAGGCCACATAACCACCTACCCACGAGCATCTTTTAGTATAATTTGATGCCCTTAAATATATATAATAATTTCGCGCCTAAAACCCTAGCTTTAATAGCTTTAGGCCAGGGTCGAACCTGCCATGATCTTATGAGTTGAGGTTAAATCTTCGAGGTTCGATCTTTACATGGTAAGAATTTATCGTGTTTTGTTAGTATTTGTTAGAATAAGCTTGAAACTTGGATTACAAGCTAACAATCTTCCTAATTTAATTTGGTTTAGGAATAAGTTGTTTAGGAATTATCTAAACAAAAAGGAAATTCCCATTAGGATTAGGAATAAGGTTTAGCTATAAATATAAGGTTATTGAGTTGTGATAACCTTGTGAATTAAGAGAGAGTTTTGAAAGCTTAATAAAAGAGAGTTATACTTTTGTTAAACTAGTGATCACGGGACACAAAACACATACGAAAACAATATTTGGTATCAGAGCAAACAATCAATCGATCATATCATCACTCATCATGGTTCTTAGAACCACAAATTTGATAAAGCAAAAGGAAAGCTCTAACAGGTCATCTTCTTTGCGGAGATTAGGGTTAAAAAAAAAAAGAAGACTTGCGCCACAAGGCAACTTAAAACCTTGTACAAATGCCTCTGTTTTCTCGATAAAATTTTGTTCTCGCGATAAAAAACTGAGAGAATTATGAGTGAGATTATGGTAGCAACAACTACGGCGAAACCAAAAGAAGGAGGAGGGCTTCTACGATCCAATGCCCCATGTTAAACACGACAAACTATATTGTCAGGACAATTAGAAAGAAGGTTCTGCTAAAAGTTCACAAGGTCTGGGATATATTGGAAACAAAATCCGTTGATGTCGAAAAGAATGATATGGCCAGAGCTTTTATTTTCCAGTCGATATTCGAACCTCTAATCTTACAAGTAGGTGAGTTAGATACTGCAAAGAAGGAGTGGGAAGCTATCAAAGCACGCCACATAGGAACTGATCGGGTTAGGGAGGCGAGATTACAAACCCTCATGTATGAATTCGATAGAATTAAGATGAAGGACTCAGACTCAATAGATGATTTTGTTGGCAAGCTGTCTGAAATCTCTTCTAAATCAGCTACTTTAGGAGAGACTATACAAGAGTCCAAGCTAGTGAAGAAATTTCTGAAAGCCTTCCGTGAAAGAAACATATAAACATAGTTTCTTCTTTAGAACAAGTGTTGGATCTTAAGACCACAAATTTTGAAGACATTAATTGATGCTTAAAGACATATGAAGAACGAGTTGCTGAGAGGGAAGAAGAAAAGGCTCAAGAAAGTCAGAGAAAATTGATGTATGTTAACTCCGATACAAAATTTCCACAGCAAACCCGTGATTTTATTACCAATTACAGAGGGTGTGGTGGAAGATTCTCCAACAGAGGAAGGGGACATGGTAGGTTTAGTGGCGAGAGAGATTCGTCCAACATCGTTCGCTACAAATGCGATAAACATGGCCATTACGCATCAAACTGCCCCGACAGATTACTTAAATTTCAAGAGACGTGTGAAAACAAGGATGAAGAAACACGAGAAGTAGAAGAATTGATGATGCGTGCTCAACAAAAAAACACGTGAATCCTAAGGAATTTGAAACCTGTTCAGATGATGATAGCATGTGGTATTTAGACAATGGAGCAAGCAACCACATGACCGGGAACCATAAATACTTTAGAAACATTGATGAGTCAATTACAGGAAAAGTAAGATTCAGAGATGACTCCCAGATTGATATAAAGGGTAAAAGTTTGATTTCTTTCATTAGCAAGAATGGTGAAAGGAAAGTCTTTGTCAATGTCTATTTCATTCCAGAGCTAAAAAGCAACATTATCAGCTTGGGTCAAGCAACGGAAGCATGCTGCGATGTTCGAATGAAAGATGATCTCCTCATACTACGTGACAAAGGTGGTCGATTAATTGCAAAAGCTAGGACATCTAAGAATCGTTTATACAGAGTGATTATGGAGAGTGACAACGTAGAATGTCTTAAAATTGTGACTCTTAGCAATTCTAAAAGATGACACGCAAGGCTCGGACATTTGGGCATTGACTCTATAAAGATGATGATAAGAGAAGAGCTAGTCACTGGAATGTCCAAAATCACGAGTGAGAAGGAAATGTGTTCTTCCTGCTTGCTTGGGAAATAAGCAAGATATGTTTTCCCAAGATCGACTTCGTATCACGCAGCACGAATCCTTGAGCTCGTACACTAAGACTTATGCGGACCCATTACACGATCCACACCTGCCAAAAATAGGTATATATTCGTACTTATACATGACCATTCTCGTTACATGTGGTCCATTTTTTAAAGGAAAAAGGAGAAACATTCAAGAAGTTCAAGAAATTCAAGGCGCTGGTAGAACAAGACACTTTTGGGAATGACTAGAAGCATTTTAAAACACACGAATTTGCCAAATTACTTATGGAGTGAAGTCTTGAGACATGCTACTTACCTTATAAACAAAGTAGCAACGACAAGTTGACTTCCAAGACCCCATAGAAGCCTTGAAGGGAAGGAGACCAAGGGTCGAACACATTCGTGTTTTTGGGTGCATTTTTATGCTAAGGTGGAGAATGTTTATCTTAAAAAGCTAGAAGATAGATCACGAATATTGATACATCTAGGAACCGAGCCAGGTTCCACAGCTTATCGGTTATTTGACCCTATAAATCGAAAGATTGTGGTGATCAAGGACGTTTTTTGACGAAAATAAAGGCTAGAGTTGGAGGAACATAGACACAGAGTCTCGAAGTGAATCTGGAACATTTCGATTCACATTTGGAGATTTTAGGAACAATGGACTTCACAAGGAAGACGGTGAAGTCGAAACAGGTGTGAACCCGATCAATGATCTTGGCGATAATGGTAATGATCATTTCAACGCAGGAAAGGAAGATTATGGTGCTACTGAAATAGAGGAGGAACATACAGGAGAGGAAGATTCCAGTCAAGAACCGAGCCAAACTCAGCTCCCTCTAAGAAGATCAACGAGAGAGAATAGGAGACCAAATTATTTGGAAGACTACATATTGCTCGCTGAAGAAGAATGTGAACGCCTCCTATTACTGCTCAATGGTGAACCATGGGACTACAATGAAGAAAAAAAAGGAGAATGTATGGAGAGATGCTTGTGAAGATGAAATATCTTCCATTGTTAAGAATAAAACATGGGTTTTAAAAGACTTACCAGTTGGCATTAAACCAATTAGATTAAAGTGGATTTTCAAAATCAAACACAACTCAGATGGAAGTGTCAACAAGCATAAAGCGAGATTTGTAGCAAAGAGATACATTCAGAGACATGAAGTAGATTTTGAAGAAGTTTTTTCTCCTGTGGCACGCATTAAAACTCATAATTGCCTTAGCAGCTTCTAGAGGTTGGGAAGTATATCACTTAGACGTGAAAAACGCTTTTCTACATGGAGACTTGAAAGAAGTGGTCTATGTCTTGCAACCTGAGGGATTTCAAATCAAAGGGAAAGAGACTAAGGCTACAAGTTGAATAAGGCTCTCTATGGTCTAAGACAAGCTCCTAGAGCATGGAATGAGAGCTGAATAAGGTACTCAGAGAATTGAGCTTTATAAGATGTTCAAAAGATCCTGCGTTGTACCGTAAGCAAGAGAAGGAACATCACCTTCTTGTAGCAGTCAACGTCGATAATCTTCTCATCACTAGGTCAAGTCTTGATTAATACTCAAATTTAAAAATAATATGTCGGTGAAATTCGAGATGAGTGACTTGGGAAGGTTAACATACTATCTCAGTATAGAAGTATGCGAAAAAAATCTTAGAAGAGGTCGACATGAGTGGATGTAATGCAATACATGTGCCGATGGACTTTGGTTTGAAGTTACGTAAAGCGCAGAACGAGCAAAGCATAAATGAGAAGGATTATAGAAGGAATATCGGCTGCTTGAGGTACCTTCTTCACACACGGCTAGATCTTTCTTTTCAGTTGGTGTGCTTAGTAAATACATGCAGGAACCTAAGGTATCACATGGAGCAGCCTTAAAACAGATTCTAAGATATTTGCAAGGAACCTTATCTTGTGGACTTACCTCCACACGAGCAAACAAGACAAAAAATTGTAGGATTCAGTGACAACAGTCATAATGTGGACATGGATGATGGTAGAAGCACCACTGGACATATTTTTTTTATCTCAACAGTAGTCCAATCACTTAGTACTCACAAAAACAAGAGACCATAGCATTATCCTCATGTGAGGCTGAATTCATGAAAGCTACTGAGGCAGCCAAACAGGTTATATGGTTGCACGAACTTCTTGCAGAAATCATTGGAAAAGTGTCTAACGCAGTGACTATAAGGATAGCCAATAAGTCAGCTATAGCACTTTCAAAAAATCCAGTGTTTCCATGGACATAGTAAGCACATACACAGACGATATCACTTTATCCGGGATTGTGTTGAGAATGAGTAAATTGAGGTAGAGCATGTTCCAGGAAGCGAACAAAGAGCAGACATTTTGACGAAGGCACTTGAAACAATAAAGTTCAAGGAAATGAGAGAACTTGTTGGAGTCCAAGACTTGATTAAAACGACTTCAAGCTTCATGGGGAGAATGTTAAAATAAGCTTGAGACTTGAGTTACAAGCTAACAATTTTCCTAGTTTAATTTGGTTTAGGAATAAGTTATTTAAGAGTTATCTAAACAAAAAAAATTCCCATTAGGATTAGGAATAAAGTTTAGCTATAAATATAAGGTTATTGAGTTGTGATAACCTTGTGAATTAAGAAAACGTTTTGAAAACTTAATAAAAGAGAGTTATTCTTTTGTTAAACTATTGATCACGAGACACAAAACACATATGAAAATAATAGTATTCCCTAGTAATTTCAAGGCTAATAATATCGTAAGGATCCCAACTCTGATAGGAATCTTCTGGCATGTTTCATCTGCTATTCAGTAGTGTCTACGAGTCTGATTAAGGTGATATTATTTGTCACCTTTTATATTAGTAGTGTCTAGGAGTCTTATTAAGTTAATATTATTTGTCACCTTTTATCGATCATATATATGTTGAGACTAGTTCAAATTTGGTATAATCACTAGTATAAAAATTTTGTATAGCCAGGAAAATGTCACGATTTTTTCGTGGCTAACGAAAAAAGTCACGAAATAGTGGCGAAAAAGTTATAAATCTTATAACATGACATTTTGTGGTCAAATCGTGACAAAGAAAAACACAATAAAGTCACAAAAATGTCACGAGACGTTCGGCGTGACATTTCGTGTCAATACCGTGACAAAATAAACCACGAAAAAGTCACGAAACTATCACGGAAAACAAAACGTGGCATTTTGTGGTGAAAATGTGACTAAATTTGCCACGTTTTGCCACGAAGCTATTCGTGGTTAATATAGCCACGAAATAGTCACGGTTATTTGCGTTGGTATGTAGTCACGAATATAAACGCGACTGATTTCGTGGCCTATCCACCGAAAAACATCACACCAATCCTTTCCGTTTCCATATGTCATGAACAATGATGTGTGCATCTTTGTATAGGGAATATATTCGATATTTATACACGTTTAGTAGCGTGGCAAAAATCTTGCAAGAAAACATGGCCTTAGAATGGCAAAAATACGGCAAAAAGTGTGGCTTTTCGTGGTTAAAATTGTGGCTTAATTTTTCTATGTAAGCAACACTCGATTGAGGTGCACCACCAAACGGAATAGTTGTAAAAAAACATATGTTTCAAAAAAAAAGTTTGGGAAGAAATTTTTTTACTTAGTTAAATGTCTGAATACTACTTGCAAACAAGAAATAGGATGGATCGACACATTGATCCAATCAAAAATTCGGTTTCAAGAGAGTTTATGAAGGGTGTTGATGTATTCATTTCTTTAGCTTGTAATCAAGATTTTTTCAAATAATTAAAAACCATGTTATGTCCATGTGCAATATGTCAAAACCGAAAACAATGTGATGCCAGAACTGTAACTCGCCATCTTTACCGAGTCTGATTAAAGGGTAACTACTATGTGTGGTCAAGCCATGGAGAAAGTACGTATGATGTTGAAGAATCATCGACGACACCACAATTTGCCAGAGGACATTGGTCATATCCTGTAGAAGAGGCATATCAGGAGAACATTCATGACCCAACCCATATATTTGAGAATATGATGGAACTAACAAACAAAGAGCAATATAAAGATAATGTGTTTGAAGCTTTGGAATCCGCCAATCAACCATTGTACGATGGATGTGTTGAAGGTGTTTCTCAATTATATTTGGCTCACGTTTAATGAAAGTCAAAACCAATTATAATTTTTCTGAGGCATGTCTAGACGAGATATCAAAAATTATCAAAGATGTTGTGCTACAACCAAATAAAGCTCCTATGTCATATAAAGAGACGAAGTAGTTGACTCGATCGCTTGGTCTCCATGTCGTTAAGATTAATATTTGTGAAGATAATTGCATGCTCTTCTCGTGTTACAAGACAATACACACAACCAAGTTGTTGCAAGAAGTGAATTGTTGAGAATTGAATCGTATGTTGTGGAAGATGATTTGGATTATGATTTCCCACTTGTTGTTCCAATAAATGACGAATACAATTCCGAAGATGAGTTAGAAGCGTCGTGTACTGATTATCATTCTGACTCGGATGCAAATTCGTAGATTAATTGTATATTAGTAAGTTCAATGAGTTGTATCGAATTTGTAATATACTTATTGTTTTTAAGAATATACATAAACCAAACTAAACCATAAACCCTAAACCAAACCCTAAACCCTTAACCCTTAACCAAACCCTAAACCTTTAAGCAAACCCTAAACCCTAAATCCTAAATTTAAAAGAAAATAAATTATAAACTAAAATAAAACTAAAACTATAATAAAAATTAAAAGTGAAATAAAATTTAAACTTAAATTAAAATTAAAATTAAATTAAAATAAAAATTAAACTAAAATAAAAGTACAATTAAAATAAAATCCTAAAATTAAAATCCAAATACCATAAACCCTAAAACTAAAACTAAAACCCAAAAACATAAATCCTAAAACTAAAGCCCAACCCATTTACAAATTCACCTAAAAACACTACCACAACCTATTTCACTTAGCAAAAGTTCTCTTTTTCAACAATCTCTTCCGCCTCTCTCTATATCTCTCTCTGCGAAACTCATCGGAAATCTTTGTCTTCCTCTCTCTGCGAAACTCACTGGTTCCTCTCTCTTCCTCTATCTCTCTCTTTCTGGTGGATCTCTCTCGTTGTCCCGGTGGCTCTCTATCTCTTCTGCAAACTAACTGCGAATCTTCTCATTGGCTCCAACCAATCGCACTCGCCTCTCTCACCTGAATCTACCTGGTAAGATTCGTATCAATCTCTCTCTAACTCTCGATTCTCTTGCATGTTCAGATTATGAGATTAGGGTTTCAATTTCTTTTAGATCTTGGCGTTTCCGTATGATTTTAGGGTTTCCGATTAGGGTTCTTTTTTGGGGGTTATAGTTTCAATTGTGTTTATCTGTTAGGGTTTTCATATGGATTTTGAGGTTTCAATTAAGGATTTGTTCAGGTTTTTCTTTCTGATTAGAGTTATGCTTGCGGCTTAGATTAGGGTTTCAGTTAAGTCTTAGATTAGGGTTTCAATTAAGTCTTAGATTAGCGTTTCAATTTCCTTAGGGTCTCAATTAGGGTTTCAATTTCCTTGAGTTTTTGTTTCTATTTTAGTTAATTGGTGTTTCTGTTTGTGTTTCTTTTTATGTTTCTCTTTGAGTTAGTGTCTCTTTTCTTTGTAGGTTTAACTTCAAAGTTTCTTTTTTTCTTTTATATATCTATTTGCCGAGTTTATTAATATGTATTTTGTTTTTAGCTATCTCCACAGGAAGACCCCAGGGAATATCTGGTAATGGAGTTGTATTTGGAGATATATCAACTGGAAGACCACAAGGAATAACAAATGGAGCTGGAACTGGATCTGTCTCTACGCCAAGACCACAGGGTATCTCTAACTCTGAATGTTTGTTATCTCTTTGTCTCTATCTGATGTGTTTGTTATTTCTCTGTCTCTGTCACATATTTTAGTTATCTCTCTGTCTTTGTCTCATATGTTTGTTATCTCTCTGTCTCTGTCCCTGTCCCTGTCTCATATGTTTGTTTTCTCTCTGTCTTTGTATCCTTCTCATATGTTTGTTATCTCTCTCTCTCTCTCTCTCTCTCTCTCATATGTTTGTTTTCTCTCTGGCTCATATGTTTGTTATCTCTCTGTTTCTGTCTCATATGTTTGTTATCTCTCTGTTTCATATAGCTTCCTAAGTACTCTTATATGTTTGTTATCTCTGTCTCTGTCTCATAAAGTTTGCTAAGTACTCATCTTTTATTATCTCTCTGTCTCTGTCTCATACAGGTTGGTAAGTAGTCATAGTCATATGTTTGTTATCTCATATGTTTGTTATTGTTTGCTAAGTAGTGTCATAGGTTTGTTATCTCATATGTTTCTTATCTCTCTGTCTTATCTAGTTTGCTAAGTAGTGTCATATGTTTGTACCTCACATGGTTGTTATCTCTCTATCTCTTATAGTTTGCTAGTACTCTCATATGTTTGTTATCTCACATTTTGATTTTGATTTTTTTTTGAGCTACCTCAACTGGAAGACCAGACCGGATAGCTGGTAATGGTGGTGGAGATGGAATTGGAACTAAGTCTGCTCTTGGGGCTCCTACTTCATCTCACTCAGTACCTCCTGGAGCTGTTGGCTCTTCAACTGCGTCTTCTGCGACTCCTGGCTATGTCAGGAGAACTGAGGAAGCTCTGCTACATGCTCCTGCTAGAAGGAACCAACCTCACTTCCATCCAAAGAAAATCAATGGAGCATTGTGGTAAGTTAAAAAAAAATTACATGGTACCAGTTTCTGTTTTTCTCCTTATGCTTGTATGATCACATATATTCTATGATGCTATGGTCGTTCTTTCTCTTTCAGGTTTGGGATTGATCCCTCTATCGACGCTTTTATGCGGGCAACGTTGCATGGATACTACTGGAGACCGTGGTCGAACTGAAAGTTTGTTCCAAAGGACATGAAGGATAAAAGGTGGCAAACCTTCATTGTAATGGGTTATGTGTTTCTATCCTTTCTGTTTTCAATTTATTACTATCTCCTTTTCATTGCTCATGTCTACTTTTATTTTGTAACAAAACTATTACTGGGAAGATGAGTCCCATGATGAAATCTACGCTAAATGGAAGTTACAAACTCAAGTCGCAATCTTCCAATGAATCAACAAGAAAAGGAGAGACAGGAAGAAGCCTAAAAACATCAATGAAACTGACTGGACTCATATTCTGGTCAAATAGAAGATTGATGAAGAACAACAGAAGAGTAAATCAGCAGCTGCCTCTCATATTTCTGCTCCCGAAAGTAAGACGATGCACAAGCACATTGCAAGACCTCAATCATTTGAAAAGATTGGATATGACATGGTAAGCTTCAATATCTTGTTTTCAGCTTCTCTGTTTCAGTAAATTATTGTTCTTTCATTCTCTGGTTTGTAGACTTTATACATTTTCTTTGCTTTGATGTTTATCTTTATAGAAATTTCGAATGGCCTCCTCTTTTGCAGATGATTGAAGCAGGGTCGGGTGATCCCCCTTCCTTTATAGACCTTGTGAGGAAGACTCACGCCCATAATGATGGTACCTTTTTTGATGATCGTGCAGCGACCCTGATCCTAGAAGTTGAAAGCGTTGTTGATGAGCAACTACTAGATGATGCATCTCCAGTTGACAACCGCTTCAACAACGACTACTTCAAATACATGTTGCCTTCTCCTCAACCAAGAATAAATCAAGGTAAGATGTATAAATGTCTTAATCATTTCATTAACACTAGTCTTCCTTAAATTATCTGTTAACATATAGTTATGTATATGTATAGTTTGTTGATGCTTTCATTTAAGACTTGTGATGTTTTGTTGCATTGGCTATTTCTGTTAAGGCATTGTTTCTTCTGATTCGTTATTTCTGCTTTGTTCTTTTTTTTCAGCGAGGCCAAGCATGCAAGGGGACCGTTTATGGTCTCAGCAGTGCTCAGTTCAAGGATTCCAATCCTTCTACACCTGCTCGTATCTCGTTGAAGCAGAGTCTTGATATGGAGTTGCGCATCACGGGCTTGGAGACGCACACTGAAGCTGTGAAGGCTTATCTCAATGATTTGAAGACTGACTTCAAAGTAGAGATGGCTGAAACAAGAGCAACTCTGAATATAATTTTGCAAGCTCTCCAATCGCAACGGATTCTGCCACAAGGTATCCTCCTACAAGCTTCACTTAGTGCATCTACTGCTCAAGCTCAATCGCAATCTTAAGCTTAGCTTCTTCATCCTCAAGATCAACCTCAAGCTCCACTTCAACCTCAACCTCGACCTCAACACAACAACATCACCAGATCTCAACACAACAACGTCACCAGATCTCAAAAATTTGATTTGGATGGGTGGTGTAGAGCAGAACTTGGTAATCCATAAGTATTTTTAAGGTTTCAAATGTTGTTTGTAATGTTTTTTTTGTTTTTCGGCTTTCAGGATGTCTAGCTCTTAAGCCCTGAAATGAATGGTTCAAACATTAACCATTGTAATTTAGTTTTATATAATCAACAAAAACATCTGTTTTCCAATTATTTAAGTTATAATAAAATTAATTTCTTTTTTTTTAATTTATTTCCGCCATATAGCCCCAAAAATAAACGGGGATAGATGTATAAGGATTTCGTGGCAAATAGTCACGTTAAAGATCGTGGATAAAAGCGTGACAAATCAAGATATGAAATAATCGTGTCAATTTCCATGGAAAATAGTCACGATAGAGAAACGTGGACAAAATCGTGGCAATAATAGCCACGAAAATAACATGAAAAAAGTGACAAAAGTGTCACTTGTCACGAAATATTTAGACACGATCGTATAGTCACGACTTTAATTTTCGTGACTTTTTGTAGCTAAAGTAGGCATATAACCACGAAATTTCTCTTATAGTCACGATTTATAAACGTGGCTATATGCGTTTTTCTACTAGTAAATGGAGACCCGTCTTTCTTTAGAAAATATTGCATTAATCAATTATAGAAAAACTGTTAGAATATATGACTTTGTATTTTTTGCCTTGAAAAAATGTGTCAATTATTTATCAAAAAAATGTTTGTCAATTAAAGCTACAAGCACGTACGTGACTATCAACTAAGATCATATCAAGACTCTCAAGAACTCCCTGTTTCTTTCGATGCGGTGCATTGTATTCTCAATTTTCAAAGCATATAAGTGATGGAGTGTGGAAGGTGGTTTGTTGCAACTGCTGGTGTGAACCGTTGTAAAACGACCAATAGATCAAATATATGAGATAAAGTAGTGTACACTAGATTTATAGCATCAAGAGAAAAAAATAATAATTGTGATATTGTAGGGTTAACAATGATTGAGATAGCCGAGACTCATTTGGTCCAGTGGCAAAAGTTCTAATGTTAAGTACTCAGGCGTCTGGAGTTTGACTACACCAAGTCGCGATGTCCCGCGTCGTAGAGTTTGGCTATCGATTGGGCTTTGTCGATCCACCCGTGTAAAAAAAACAATGATTGAGATATTGTAGAGTGCATAGTACGCCTTCCATATTGATGTTTTAGAATAAAAACTAAAATTTAACTAGAGTTTTTTTTAACGTCTAAAATGATTTTATTGATGATAATGCGAGATTACAAAACGTGAATACATCAAATTTGAGCAACAAATCATAATTAAAGATACAGAAACACATGAATTCAACCATTTTTCGCAAATATGGGAAATTGAAACAATTTCGATGATGGATTGGAATATAACCCTGCTCTCTTAACAAAAGCTTTACAGGCTAAAAGAATACTTCTGTTATGTCCCCCCTTCATACACTTGAGATCGGCTGACAACATATTACTAAGCCTCCAAAATGCCTTTGGCATTACCTTAATGAATTTATTTGGTGTTGATGTCGTTGTAAATGTTTCTCGATCTTTATGACGCTTGAACTTCAACTTAGTTGATGTATCTTGTCGTTTACTAATGGTCCATTGTTTATACGGTTTCATCTTGATCATCATAACATATCCCTTCTAAACGCAATAAATCCATGGTGGTTTCCGTGCCGGTCTTCGTTTATCCAACAAATCCAAAAGGATTTGTTTCAATCTTCGAATCATCATCAAACGATAACGATGACTGCCGGAAACTAACACAATACTAACATCGGGTGCTAGTAGTGATAAAATCTCAGCAAAATTGCTGTAAACAACCACGACAATGGGTTTATAAAGAGAAGATATGAGAAGAAAATGGATATGTGCTTCACGTCTTCGAATAACCGCCGATGTGGTCGGAGACTCAAGATCATTGAGAGATTTAGGCCGGTGACCCACGATCTGAGTGAGACAAAACTCAACCGCTAAATACGCGGCGAGGAGATAACCGCTTAATCGCCATAAAATCACCATATTTATATGTCTGTGACTTTACGGACATTGACGCCTAACTAGAGTTTAATTCGCGCAACAACATGGATAATTTATAATTTTTTATGTATTTATTTTAAAACTTTTCGTGTTTTTTAATTGAATGTTAGTTGCTCGTATCAATTTTGAATATCGAAACAATTTGATTGATATGTTATATAAGTCATTTGTCATTAGATAATTTTATACAAATGGATTATTAGATCTACTTTTTAAATACACATGTTTCACAGGTTAGAATATGCTATGTTTAGGTTTGATATTTCTAATTATTTCGGATTGGGTCCATTCGTGTTCGAGCTTTCGGATGCATAAAATTTAGTCACGTTTGGATATTTTTAACTTTGGGTCGGGTTTGGTAAGGATATACCCGAAATTTTTCGAATTCGATTCTAGTATTTTGGGGCTTTTCAGGTTCATGTACGGATATTTTCGGATTTTCGGGGTTTTTTCCGGGTTTTTCGATTTTTTTGGGTTTTTCTTTAGATTTTGAGTCTGAGATTTTCAGTTATTTCAAGCTTTAGGTTCAGATTCAGGTTAAAAATTTACAGATTTTAATCTTATTTCGAATTTTAGGTTCGAGTTTAATTATGGGATTTAATTATGGGATTTCCAGTTTTTCGAGTACCCATACGAGTTCAATTGAGTTCAGATAATATCAGATATCTGAAATACGTGAAACAAAACCCGTTGGGTTATTTTTTTACTAATTTACCAATTGTTTTTAGTTTTTTAAAGACAATTTCAATTTTATTTATTTAAGAGAAATTATAAATTACAGTTTCATTTTTAAATACATCAGATGAGTAAATTTTAATTTGTATAGTTTACATAAATTGTTTTTATAAATTTTATAGGTAATTTTAAATTTTATAGTTTTATGATGTTTTTTATTTTTATAACAAATTTTATTTTGAAAATATTAATATTGTAATATAATTATTTGATAATTTATATTGCTTTATATTAAATTTGAAAACAAAAATATATTTTAAATTTTTGGTGAAAATGATACTTTTCGTTTTTAATGTAATATAATATATTTTTAACAAAATATACAATGTGTATATTTTAGAATAAAAACAATAAAATATTCTAATAAGTTAAAAATTAATTTACAGAAATACACTTAAAAGGAAAAGAAATTTTACATT
>OVAN01011111.1:0-15008 GCA_900406275.1 Anastatica hierochuntica
CACACTTGGGTTGATCCCTTTCATATCATCGGTGGACCATGCAAAGGTTCCAACGTTGCTTTTGAGGAATTGAACGAGCTTCTTTTTTATGTCAGTCAGCAGCTCAGATCCGATGCTCACGCATCGCTTAGGGTTAAAGTCGTCAATGCAGACTTGTTCGGTGAGGTTCCTTGGAGGACCTCAGATATTTTGCTGCATCTCCTTCTCCTCCTGGATATGTAATTGCTACAAGGTGGATTCCTTAACGANTGATTTGGAAGCCTCCTAGGTAGCATACCCTGGATATTTTCTGGCTACCGTGGATCGTAGCTATCCCGTCAGGCGCTGGGAATTTTACGCACTAGTGTTAGGTGGAGGCTACCGCCCTTATTTTGTGAATCCAAGGCCTTCCCAGGATTGCGTGAAATGGAGCTGCTCAGTCTATGACCACGAAATTGATCATTTTCATAACTCTGCAAGCTATGATCGGGAGCTTGATGGTTCCTAGCGAGGTAGCAGTCTCGCCAGAGAAACCGACGAGATTTTCTTTTTGCCCTGTAATCTCGTAGTCGTCTATCTCTATCCCTTTTAAGGCGTTGTAAAAGATCAAACCGACAGAGCTCCCGGTTTCGATCATTAGCTTGGGAACTTCATATCCAGCTACGTTAAGAGTGACAACTAGTGCGTCGTCATGGGGTTTGTCGAGATCGTGGGTCTCGCTCTGCCAGAAGGATATCTTGGTGTTAGGTTCCTGAGGTGGAGGCCTCACCTTAGAAGTGGACCCAGGCTTTCGTAGGTGCCCTTTTACTGCATTCACGGAGTCTCTGCAGACTTTGGATCCTCTAAGAATATAGTTGATCCTTGGTCCCGAGCGAAGCTGGCTTGGAGGTTTTCTTAGCAAGGCAGCTATCATTCCCTCAGGAACAGGTTTTGGAGCCTCGAGCCTAAGGCTTTTCCCTTGGGGGAACTTCCCTAGAATCATGTCGATCCTCTTCTTAGGTGACGGTGGCAGCGAATCGGTTTCCTTTTTAGGCGACCTGTGACGCTTCGGGGACGCGTCCCTCGAACCCTTTTTCTGGAAGGGCAGAGGTTTCCTGAGGTGTACGTCTTTTATTTCTCCGGCTGCGAATTTAGCTGCCAGTTATCGTTGGAGGTCCCAACATTCCTCGGTGGAATGGCACTTCCGGTCATGATAAGCGCAAAACTTGCTTTCGTCGTAGACCTTGGTCCAAGGGGTCTTGCTTGTCATGGCAACATGTTTCTCTGGTTGCTCTTCCTCGACAGCATAGGAATGTTCCCCTTGGATCTAATTCCTACGTGGGTTACTCTTTCTTGCCGGGCCCCTTCCATCTTGGTGGTCACCCTTTGGAGGATTCTGTGACTTCTTATGGATTTTATCCATAGCGGCGATCTCTTCCTCCAAAATGATGAATCGAGATGCTCTATGTAACGCATCATCGATAGTCGACGGAGGGTTAATAGTTAGTTCCGACCAAAACTCGGATCGGTACCAGAGACCTTTTCGCAAGGCTTCTATGGCTACCTGATCGTTAGGGTTCAAGAGTTTAGTTTTGATTGCCCGAAACTTGTTGATGTAGGCCCGAAGCAAATCATTTACTCCTTTCCTAATTTTCCACAAGTCGGCCTCGGAAGCTTGCTTCATGATGTGAGTCGAGTATTGTTTTATAAACATGTTCGATAGCTGATCAAAGCTATCTATTGAATTGGGTTCGAGTCCTGAAAACCATTCGAGAGCTGTTCCAATTAGGTTTTCGGCGAAGGCGGCAGTAGCCTGCCTCACATTCTTCCCGAGTGAAGTGAGCTTTGACAATTGCTAATCTGAAGGCTCTCAGATGAGCTTTAGGGTCAGAGGTCCCGTCGTATTCGGGGATACGCAGCTTTCTTGTATCTCTGATATAAGAATTGGCAATCCTGTCTGTGAACGGGGTACCTCTAGTTTCCTCAAGGATGCTCTCGACTTCAGGAGCTGAGCTGGTGACTCTATGAACCCAGGCATTGAGTCTTTGGAGAGCTGCTTGAGTTTTCTCCATATACCTTCGGACCACCTCGGGTCCTTCCAAATGGAGGACAACCGAGTCATTACCAGATATTGGGTTGGCTGGTTCTTGACGAAACCAAGCCTGTTCAAGGCCCCAGGTGACTGGAGAGTTTGGTACTTCCTTGGCCTTCGGGTCACCTGGTTGATGGTGTGCCACTGGGAGGTTTGGGTTAGCCGCAGCTGCTGCACCTGGTCGTCCCTGAGCTCCCAGATCAGGAGAGGTGTTTTGTGCCAAATGGACCGATGTTGCGGTCCTACCATTTGATGGTATCGTGGTGTCTCTTCCAGAACCGGAAGTAGGTGGCGGAGGAGGTAACTGAACGATTTGCCCAGGTGCCTGGTCATGGACCTGGCGAGGTCCCGAGCTTGTGCTCGCGTCGTTTGTCCCATTGTTATGGTAGCTGGTGGGTTAAATTCTTGGGGTATTCATGTGACAGTCGTCTGGAAAAGAGGTCCCTGCCTGTCGAGTGTCGAGTCCTCGGGAGAATATTCCAAACGGCCGCGAGGAAAGGACGGGCCAGCAGCAAGATCTCTAAAAGTTACCCCTGAGGTTCGTCGCAGGAAAGGTTGCGGCGATAGAGCCTGAGGTCTCGTTGCGTCTTCGATTTGTTGTTGCCGTGAGGACAACTGCTAGACCAGGCGTTCGTTATCCTGGGTTCTATGCACCAACGGGAGCATCATCTGACGGATCTCGGAGAGCTGGTTCGACATATGAACAGAAGTCGATGTTGAGGGTTGGGATCCATCAGAAGGATCGATTAGGGTTCCCGTAGAGGATTGGGGTCCTTCTCGGGGATTAGATTGGTGAGGCTCTGCGGCGGGGTGATCTGAGTCTCCGTGATTCGGTGAGCTTGAGCTCGGATTGATCGATGAAGAGTCAGGTTGCACAAAACCTTGGTTGCTTGAATCCATCTTAAGATCACAGAGTCAGGGATTCGATTGCTTCCTCCCCACAGTCGGCGCCAAAATGTGGATACCGAATCTAACACTTAGAATTTATAGAAGGTTGTGAGTAACAGAGGCTCTTCGGGAAGAATCCCGTTAGGATCAAAAGATGAACAATGAGGTTTCTGTATTGATTCTTTAGAAGGTTTTACAATGATTTGACAATGATAATCGAATACCAAAAAAAAGATGATTGATATAAAGAAATGAAATTGTAAGTTCTCTTGTAATTCTCTCCGATTGGATCTCTCCCTTCTGCCGCATCTCCTCTTCTCTTTTATATCACTAGGTCTCCTTCTTCTGTTCTGATATCTCCTCCTCCATTCTCGGAACCGACGAGCTCCATCTCTTCAGCCTTCTCCTTTATTTTCGCTAACGACATTGACCGAGCCTCCTCTTTGAGCGCGAGGACCCTTCAACCACTTTTAGACTGGACCTGCTTCCTTAGTGGGCCTCCTATGAAAATGGAATTTGGTTAACCTATCTTTCGAGGAAGGCTGCTCCAATCGGAGCCTCGTCGTTTCCAGGTAGCTTCCTTTGCGTAAGAATAGAATCATAGTGTTTGACCTGGGCCTAATAGGCCTCATTTTCTTTTGGCGGGATTCGGCACCAACAAGGATTAACTCGCTAAGCTGAAGGCAGAGAATGATAAGTCTGGTGGCTTTGAGAAGGAGCTGAGGGAGATGAAGGAATTGCTCTGGGGGCTGGAATCGGAGAAGGAGAAGGCGGCAGAGAAGGTCCTCACCCTGACTGAGGAGAAGGCGAAGCTGGAAGAAGAGATTGGCAACCTGGATGCCAGAGTGACCACCTTCTTAGAGCAGATATCCATGGACATCAACAGCGCCAAGATCATGGGGCGTTGAGAGATGGTCCAGAACTACCTCAAGAGTGAGGCCAAGTCTTGGAACTTTCAGGAGGAATTTGAGATCTGCAAGATGGTGGTGATTGCGAAGGTGGAAGAGAATGGCCTCGAAGCTCCCATCTTTGAAGATGAACCAGAGATTCCTCATGCCCTAACTTCTACACCCCTAGCGGACTATGCGCCAAATGTCGAGAAGTATGCCTCTCCTGATCTTCTAGCTGCCTAGCCTCCAGACCCGGAACCAAGAATCAAGCTGCTCTCCCCTTGTGGGATTTATTATTTTAAATTTTTTTGTTGATGATGATCTGCCCCTGTGTGGGCCTACTTCTGCCCTTTGTGGGCTTTGTAACGACTTTTGATGGCCTTAGTGGCCTTAACTCTTTGGTGGCCTTCTTGGCCTTATTTTTGTTTGCCCTTCGAGGCTTAAAACTCGTGTTTCGGCCCTTCGTGGCCTTCTATGAATATTTTTCTAGTTCTTTGTTGTCTTCCTGCCTTAACAAATTTTTGACTTAGATTTAGAGATGACATTCATGGCCGATGCTTTTGCAAGTTTTTTACCAGTGGCACCTTGATCGGCTGGCTTCTGGCTATAAGCCTCTGGTCTCTTATCAATATTTTTGTTGTTTGACTTCCGGCATATTGGCCTCTAGTCTTTTATCGATATTCCTGCTACTTGACTTCTGCCATATTGGCCTTTAGACTTATATCGATATTCCTGTTGTTTGGCTTCTGGCATATTGGCCTCTAGTCTTTTATCGATACTCTGGCTATTTGACTTCTGGCTTATTGGCCTCTAGTCTTTGTCGTGTCTTGCAAGAGTTCTTGAGTTCCAAGTTGGGATAATCTCATTATCTCTTTTTTTAGGGAGTTCTGCTTCTTGTCCTTAGACAATGCTTAGGTTCCCAAGACGCGTTTTTGGCTTCTTGATACCGGAGGCATCTTTTGGCTTTTCGGCATTCTGCTACACGGAGGTAACCACTAGCTTGCGTTTTTTGGCCTCTTGATACCCAGAGGTATCTTCCAGCTTGTTGGCATTCTGTTACCTGGAGGTAACCACTAGCTTGTGTTTTTTGGCCTCTTGATACCCGAAGGTATCTTCCAGCTTGTTGGCATTTTGTTACCCAGAGGTAACCACTAGCTTGTTGGCATTCAGCTATCCAGAAATAGTTGTTCTGCTTTGCTGCATTATGCTTCCTGCATTGAAGTCACTATCAGTCTTATTGGTTTTGCTGGTATGGACCTCCCCCATAAAGGGATCCAAGTGCCAGACTTTTCTTCTACTTCCCACGTCTAGGTAAGTAGGTATAGGTGATGCTCTTGTGCTCAGGTCTCATAGCTTTTACGTTTACTGCGACCTGGTAAGCACGGTTAAGTTGTTTTTGATTTCTGCTCAGCACTCTGCTTTCCGGTTAGCCACTCTCTAATAAGCTGAATAAGCATTTTTGTCTCTTGCTTTCTTTCGGGTATTTTCCCTTGTCCAAGCAAGGTTTTTTTTTAGCTTTTCGCTTTTGTTTTAGAAGGGTATGTTGCTTGTATTACTCATTTATTGAGGAGTAGTCATTCAACTTATTTGCTCCTTGATTTTAACAGAATTTTCTCGAGAGAAAGCAGTTGTTTTAATGACTGGTATTCGTCCTTAGACGTAGCATGATTACATAAAAAATGTAAAAGAAACTAAAAATCCAAAGCAGAAAACGTATCTAGAGTACGGTCGTCCGGGTCAGGAGCATTCTGTTAGAAGAAGTAAGACTTTAGGTGTAATGCATTCCAGCTATTTGGCTGTACTTTTCCGTACCTGTCTTGTAACTTGTATGACCCTGCTCCTTTGACTTCCACTATTTGGTACGGTCCTTCCCAGCCAGGCGCCAGCTTACCCGCGGCCTTGTCTCTGGTATTGTCAAAGACTCGGCGCAACACCCATTCTCCTTGTTAGAATGTTCGGGTTCATACCTTTTTGTTGTAGCTGCGAGCCACTTCCTGTTGGTACTTCCAGTTTCGGATTCTTGCGGCTTCCCTTTTTCGTCAAGGAGGTCCAAGGACAAAGCCATCAGCTCTTCATTCTCTTTTTGGGTTAGAAGCTTTGACCTGGTCGTAGGGACGCTGACTTCAGCGGGAGACACCGCCTCTGTTCCGTAGACCAAGGAGAAAGGTGTTTCCCCTGTTGAAGTCTTGATGTTGGTTCGACATGCCCATAGGGTAGCTGGAAGTTCTTCGACCCAGTTGCCCTTGGCGTCGTCCAACCTCTTTTTCAGAAGATTGACTATAGTCTTGTTAGTAGATTCGGCTTGCCCATTGGATTGTGGATGTCTCGGAGTTGCAAAACTTAGTTTTATGCCCAATCTTCGCAAAACTTCTTGAAGTTTTTGCTTGTGAACTACGGGCCATTGTCTGTAACTATCTCTTGAGGCATTCTGAGTCGTGTTACCACGTTCTTCTAGAGGAACCTCTTGATTTAGACATTCGTAATCTTGCTTAAGGCTTCTGCCTCCACCCACTTAGAGAAGTAGTCTGTAACTACCAAAAGGTATTCCAGTTGGCCGGGAGCTGTCGAGAATTTTCCTACAATGTTCATTCCCCATTTCATGAATGGCCATGGAGAACTTACGGATTTGAGGTTTTGCAGGGGTAGCTTGGATACTTGTGCGTGCTTCTGGCATTTATCGCAATACTTGGCCATCTGGAGGTCGTCATGGGCCATCGTAGGCCAATAGTAGCCTGCCCTCTTGGCTCTTAGTACCAAGCTTCTTCCACTAGAGTGGGATCCGCACTCGCCTTCATGTAGTTCTTTGAGGACTACATATGCGTCTTCCGGCTTTACACATTTGAGGTATGGACCTGAGAAAGACCTTCTTTAGAGCTTTCCGTGAATCAAGAAATAGCGGGATGCTTGCCTTTTGATCTTACAATATTCACTCCTTATACTGGGCAGGACGTCATCCTTTAGGTAGGAAATAATGGGTGTCATCCAAGTTCCTTCTTCTGTGATGTTGGAGACTTGAGGCCCTTCGGTGTCCTCGTCAGTAGCCAGCCATTTGAGAACCAGTAAAGGAATGCTAGTTGGCTCTGTGGTTTTTAGGGTTGAGGCCTGGTTGGCCAGGGCGTCCGCATGTGAATTAAGCTCCCTCGGGATATTTGTGAGTTTGCATGCTCTGAAAGATCGATGAGCTTCTTGGCTATGATCAGGTATTTGATCATGCTAGCATCTTTAGCTTGGTAGTCACCTTTCGTCTGACTTACGATTAATTGGGAATCACTGGAAACCTGTAGGTTTTCTATTCCCAAGTCTCTTGCCAAGCTTAGTCCTGCAATCAAGGCTTCATACTCACTTTTATTGTTGGTAGCTCTAAAGTTACATCTTACTACTCTTGATACCACTTCTCCTCTTGGTGAGAGGAGCACGAGGCCTACTCCTGCCCCTCGTATGTTGCTTGATCCATCTACATAAAGCGTCCATTCTTCTTTGCTTTTACTTTCCTGCTGGATCCTGACTTCCTCCTCTGCCCCTGGTACCATTGGCGGGGAGAATTCTGCTACGAAGTCCGCCAGGACCTATGATTTGATCGCCATGGCAGGACAGAAGATCACATCGTACTCGCCTAGTTCCACTACCCATTTGGTTAATCTTCCAGATAGTTCTGGCTTGTGGAGTACAGACTTGATAGGGAAGGACGTGATGACTATCACCGGGTGAGCCTAGAAGTAGGGACTGAGCTTCCTGGCCGAGACGACCAAGGCGAGAGCCAGCTTTTCTAGATGACTATAGCGAGTCTCGGTATCCAGAAGGGACTTGCTTACATAGTACAACGGACATTGCTTGTTTCCTTCTTCTCTGACCAAGACGGCAGTTACGGCATGCTTTGAAATAGCCAGGTACAGGAGCAGAGGCTCTCCATCTTGGGTCTTTGAGAGAAGAGGTGGCGTTGTGAGATATACCTTGAGCTTGACTAGGGCGTCTTCGGCCTCTTGGTTCCATTCAAATTTCTCAGTGAACTTAAGGGCTTCAAAGAATGCATGCGATTTGTCGGACAGCCTGGATATGAATCTACTCAAGGCCGCCATTCTTCCAGTAAGCTTTTGGACGTCTCGTGGAGTTTTGGATGAAGGGATTGCTTGGATCGCCCTGATTTGCTCTGGGTTTGCTTCAATGCCGTTGTATGTAACTATATACCCCGAAATTTTCCCGGAGCTTACTCCAAATGAGAACTTAGAGGGGTTGAGCTTCATTGATTCCCCATGGGGTTGGGAATTTGAGTACTTGGTGCAGAGTTGACGGCATGGCTCTCATCTCGTGTATCTAGGGTCTACCCATGATCATATTGTATGCGGAGGGACAGTCTATGACGGAAAACTTAATGGACAGGTTGAGTCCTCCAGCACAAACTGAGAGTGCTATCTCTCCAATGGTTTGTTTGATCTCTTCGCTGAAGCCATCCAACGGTGTGGTCTTCTTGGTTAAGGCTTCCTGTGTTAGACCCAAGTCTGTATACGCTCCTAGGAAGAGTACGTTCGTAGAGCTTCCATTATCGATGAGTACCCTCTTCACCAAACAATTTTCCACCGATAATGACACAACCAATGCGTCGTGGTGTGGAGTCAGGATCCCATCTTGTCCTCCAGCCGTGAAACTTATGACTTCCTGGCTAAGATTCTGACGCTTGACTTTCGGGGTGCCATGATTACTTCTTGCAAGCCTTGTGCTTTTCTTCGCAACGGCATGTGTAATGCCACTTATCTCTGATCCTCTAGATATGACGTTGATCACCCTATCATGCCTTGGGGAATCTGGTGCTTGACGGCCTGATGGGACTCCTTCTCCCTCATTATCCAGCATCTCCTTTGCTTTGTTGGAGAGGAATTCTCGTAGGTTTCCCTTCTTGAGCAGCTCGTTGACTTCTATTCTTAAGGATATGCAATCCTCCGTTGTGTGATTGTGGTCATTATGGAAGTCGCACCATTTATTCGGATTTCGACAATGGTCGGGTGACCTCATCTTCTAGGGCCATTTGACTTGGCCTCCCTTCTTCTTCAGGACTCCTACCAGCTCCCCGCTCGATATTGATAGGTTGGATACATCCGACCAAGTATGTACTAGCGAGAATCTGTTGCCGTCTGGCTTGCCTAAATGTTTGTGTCCTTTTGCTCCCTTCTATCCATCCTGTCTGGCAGGTCTTTGATAGGGCTTGTCATCTTAGGCCATCTTCTTGATCCTCAGTACTCGATATTCTTGCCTGGCAAGTAGATCTTCTTCCCATTTGATCTGCACCTGGGCGCGAGAGAGCACGTCTTCCATCGTTCTGCATTGATATTTAGTGAGCTCCTTATATAGATCACCATCAGGCAGAAGTCCTCTCTTGAAGTCATAAATTGCGGTGGCAACACTGCAATTTGGAATTGTGACATTCTGGTTGTTAAAGCGGTGAAGATAGCTCCTGAGTGGCTCTGCCTTGTGCTGCCTGATCTCATAAAAGTCATCAGAAGACTTGGGAGTCACTCTGCTGCTAGTAAATTGCTCCACAAACGGGTTGGTCAGATGAGCAAAAGATCTTATGGTTCCAGTTGGAATCGATATGAACCATTGCAAGGCGGCTCCCGTCAGGCTGGAACAGAATCCCTTGCACATAGCAGTTTCTTTGTGCTCCTTCTAGATCGCCACAGTGAGTATCTTCTGCTTGTACTGTGCGATATGATTATCCGGGTTGGAAGTCCCATTGTACGGCTTAATGAATGGAAAGGTGAACTTCTTTGGCATATCGGTGAGTGCGATCTTGTCTGAGAAAGGAGTGTCCGCATAAGAGCTTAGGGCATTTTTCCTCAGAGGAGGTGCAAAACCTGGAAGTCGTTCGATCGCCGACTGCAGCGCCTCGAACTTGCTGGAAAACATCTGTTCTAGTCGTCTGGCCTCATCAGAGAGTGGGACGAGACTTGCGGCCTGCGGGTCTTCTATGTCCATAAGGTCTTCTCGCTCTTGAGTAAGGTTTTGGTTCTCCTGGGCTCCCATTGCTTTCGGGTTTATTCTTTCTCCAGAGTTATTGGTAGGAGGAGTTTCCAGAGTTGGCATCTGGGGAACTGGACCGTGAACCTTTGATTCGTGGCTTGATTTGCTCTCAAAGTGATGTGTCATTATTTTAGTAGGTTTTTAGTACGGTTTTCATTCGAGATCTATGGTTTTTAGTATGTATTCGGATTTTTTTGGTGCGGTTCTGTGTTCTTTGTTACTTTTACAAGATTCTAGCTTGAATGTGTGAAAAGGAAACATTTTGGATGGATTTCAAGCCTCGAAGGAAGTGTTCGCGCAAAACTGGAAAATACCCAAAATTTTGGACACAGATCGACCGATCCAGACAAGGATCGATCGATCTCTATCCCGATTTGCGGACCGATTTTACGAAGAACCAGACCGAACTTATTTCGAACTGGATTTTACCTAAAAGACCTAGACTCGATTTTTTCTTTCATAATGCACTTTTATGCAATTTTTGAGACTTTGAGAGCAGAGAGATTGAGATTGTAACCTAGGGAGAAGAAGCATCTTAGTTCTTCGATTGAGAAGCTTTCTGAACCCTTTTTACTCTTGTTTTTTAATAAATACAATGATGTCTCTCTCTGATTTGATTTGTATTGATTCTCTGAACATGAGTGAGTTGTTTAATCGTTGGGTTTAGGGTTCTCACAAAAGGGATTCATGATTTGTTGATATAGAATTGAATGATTAGGGATATTATCTAATGGATCTTCATTTATGGTTAATCGTAATGCATGAAACTGAATTGATCACTTAGTTTCTGATCTTAGGTTGTTTAACTGCTGAATGGTGAATGTTTAAATGCTTGAAAGAATTATAGATGAGCAATTCTTCTTAAGCCAACGGAAGTTGATGTTTAAGTGAATTGTGAAGGAGGGGAAGCTTTCAAAAACAGCTAAGTGACGATGGTTGGAGATAATCATGAATCAAAAAACATCACGCCAGGACGAACAGAGCTCACCTAAAAGGAGGTGCGATCTCAGCTAGAAACTTTGCAAAAGAGACTAGGAGAGATAGAGCAACTTCGAAGGGATCAAACTCCAACTTGAGCTGATGTCGCAACTGCAGAGCTTTAGACCTTGAGACAGCAGATGGAAACTCATACCAAGACACTCCAGGAGAACACGCAACGCTTGCAACAACTGGAGCTAGAGAACGAGACTCTCAGAGAAGCAAACTCGACTTTGTGATAGCTCAGGTTTTCGCCCGAGATAACACTGCAAGCGCACAGATGTACGTTGTAGTAGTTCGGGATCGAATCCACAGAGACCAAAGAGTAGCACGAAGAATCAAAATCAAACAGCGGGTTAAGGCTAAAAAGATGTCTTTTGAGAGATGCAAATTTCGAAATTAAAGAGAGCAAATAAAACGCAGCAAGCAAACGAGGGTCAACGGAAGTTAGTCTCGAGGTTTCTAGTGCATAGGGCACTGATGCTATGGAAGTATATCAATTCTAGATTAGAATTTGAGTTCAAGATGGTTCTTAACCTTTTCCCTAATCTGTAGTTTAAGTCAACAATGAGGATGCATAGTGAAGAAAGGATTGTAGCGGAAGAGTTGGACGATTTAAGGGTTAGGCACGTTCAGATATGGGTGTACGAACGATTGGATGGGTGGATGCGTGGAGGAACGAACGCTCGGATGGGGAACGGACGTTCGGAGGAGATGGAACGAGGTAGAGGTCGAACGGTCAAATCTCGGAAGAATCCAAACACGAAGTAAATCGGAGATAACTCGAATACTCTTGACGGCGAGAGGATGATCTCAAACGACGATGCGTGGATTGATTAAAAATTCCGAAGAGTTGCGAAAAGCTCTCGGACTTTCGGCTTAGATTTACTAAGGAAGAAATTTCTAAAGTACTAAGTTTCTTTTGATTCTAGAGAGAGAAACAAAAGAGAGAGAAAGTTCTTAAAATGTTGGATGGTTTAAAAATGAATAGAGGTGCTCCTTATATAGAAAAAGAGTTAGGTAGCAAGCACCCTCATTAAATAAGAAATATTAAATAAAGACAACTACTTATGAAGACTACTACTTCCTAACTACTTTGGGCGGCGAATTTATTAGTCTTCATCTTCGTGGGTCCGTTGTCATTAATGGGCTCGGGAAATAGTCCCGGGACTTGCCTCGTTAAAAAACTTTCTGGGAAAACCCGATGGGACAAAACCGAGAGAAGGGGAAAAGAGCACAAGACCCGACACCTCCATTAATCACGACTTTCGGAGGCTTGAATCACGATCAATGCGATCGGATAAGCACTCGCTAAGCTGCCCTTATCCTGTCGTCTTGGATTGGGTCATTGGACCGGATGATTCGCCTAAGGCGTTTTCTGGACCCAGCTGCTCCTTGACATTGGGTTCCTCAGGTACAAGTTGTTTGTCTGCGCGTTCCGAGACCTCATGGTCGTTGGCCATGATCACATTATCCCCTCCCAGTTGAAAACGATTTGTCCTCAAATTGGAATCCACAGAAACTTCTACACGAAAAGGGAGTAAGTTAGTAACATCGAAATCCGAACTCACGGTACACTTACCTTGAAGATCGAGTTCGTTGGCGTTGTCGTTGATTTTCTTTGTGATCTCGAACGGCTCGTCCATGTACGGTATGAGCTTGGATTTTCTTGAAGCTCTCTTTAAGTCAGCATATCCTGCAAAAATAAAAATAGAACAATCGAAATAATCATAAAGTAAAAGTCTTATCCTGAAAATGTTCATGCCCGGATTCGGTTTGAGATTCGAATCGGACGGGAATTATTTTATTGGCCGGAAGTTGTTGACGGCTTGATGATTATCCTTATCCAAATCAGGTGGCTTGCTTCGTTTGTCTTCGTCTTTCCTTCGGATTCCTCCTGTGCGCTTCATAATTATCTTTAAACCTGCATTGGGCGCTTCGGACAAAGACAAACGGATCATATCTGCGTGATGAAGAATAAGGAAATTTTTAAGATCACAGAAACTTACCTTAGCTCGTTCAAACATTCCGAGTTGCCATATGTAGGCTTGCATTGTTCCAGACTTGAAAAGTTCAAAATCAGGCGAGTGCAGGATCGATCGGTTTGTAGAGTTGATAACTTTCATTTTCGAATTAATTTTGGCCTGAAACTGGTTAGTAGTCATTCCTTAATAGCTTAGGAATCTAGAACATGTTTGATCATAGCTTGATTCGTTCGGATCTGGTCAGAATAGCCTTTGAAGTGCGCACATGTCCAGATCGAGAAAATCCAGATTCACCCGGATGGTAAAATCCATAACTTTCGGGTCTAAGTAGCTGTGGCTTTGATTCTAGTTTTTCGTGATGCTCTGATGCGTTAGCTTTCCATAACAGTTGAGTTTGTTGCTTAACTTCCTATGGTCGGAGAGATATGCTTCCCATAGTGATAGTATATTAAAACTATTTTCTGGACAGCTTTCGTGATTCGGTGGTTGCGGCTCCAATTCGGCCAAGGATTCTTTCGGAATGCTAGGATCATCATCATAATCTTTCCTTTCAAAAATATTAGCTTTGAAAATAGTTCTTCATGTACCCAAAGAAAGTAAATTAGGCTTCATTATATTTTTGGAGTCGAGATAATTACCTCGGGTCCTTTGCTTTGGAGTCGGTTGAAAATGGATTTCGTCTGGCAATCTATATGGGCATCCTTTGGTTGAATCATCATGGAATTCCTGTGAGAGATGTTCAATCTTGCTAGGCATAGCCTGCCTTTGCGGATTAAGATTCACGGTTGGCTCTTTAATCATAAAGAGTAAGTTTTGATTATTACTTCCCTTCGGCTTATTAAGCTCGTTGCTTTTCGTAAGTTTGGACGCAAAAGTAGATGGGGACTCGGAGGTCTTCTTCTTTCTCATGACCATTTGGTCTTGATAGACTTTTTGAGGCGTCATCGGAAGTAAGACGGTCTTTCGGCCCTTGAACTCAAAGATTTGACGGTTAGTGAAACCATCGTGAATAACTTGGCGGTCAGTTTGCCAAGGCCTTTTTAGTAGAATGTGGCTAGCATCCATGGGCAGGACGTCGCATAGGATTTCGTCCTCGTATTTCCCGATTGATAAGAGAACTTTGACTTGACGATTGACGGTCTTCTTGCCATTTTCGTTGAGTCATTGCAGTTTGTAAGGCTTCGGGTGTGTTAGGAGCTCCAATCCTAGCTTTCGGACCATCGTTTCACTGGCAACGTTGGTGCAGCTTCCTACATCGATGATTAGACTACATACTTTGTCTTTGACGAGGAATCGAGAATGAATAAGTTCTCTCGTTGCTCGTTGTCTCCTTTTTCGGTCATAAGGCTAAGTTTTCGCATAGTGTCTAACAGTTCGCCTTTCATAACAGGTTCGTGGCCGGAAGAATCTTCTTCGGGTTTCTCTTCATCGGATTCAAACTCGCCATCGTCCTTTAGGATCATGATCCTTCGGTTGGAACACTCGCTTGCATAGTGTCCAAAGCTGTGACCCTTGTAGCACTTGATGTCTCGTGATCGTAACTTCCCCTTTCCTTTTGGGTCAAGTTCTTCGAGCTTTCGCTTGAGGATCGGCTTAAGTTCTTCCTTCGGGTATGCAGAACGCTCTTCCTTGTGATAGCTCAGTTTTCGAGCATCATAGCTCGGACGGGCGTTCTTTCGCTTAAGCTGCTTCTCGAACATGATCGACTTGTGGAATAATTCTTCAAGTTCCACGTAATGTTGGACTTCGAGAAGATCAATGATGTTTCAGTTAAGTCCGCCCATGAATCGGGACATAGTCGCCTCGACATCTTCTTGGATATCGGGCCAGAGCATAAGTGTCTCCATTTCCTTGTAATATTCTTCCACGGACCTTCCTCCTTGGGCAAGATTCCTTCGCCAAAAATGTAATTCTCGGTGATAGTGGATCGGGACAAAAAGCCTTCTCATTAGGATCTTCAATTGATTCCACGTACGAGATTATCTCCGATACGCCTTCGGGTGGTGATGAGTTTGTTGGGAGTAATTTAGGTCATGGGAATTCCCCAAGCTTAGATGGAGTACAACAGTAAGACGTGAAAGCAGGGGAATGCCCAAAAGCAGGAAGCCATACGACGTTGCATAGCCAGAAGCCAGGAGTCAGATCAACCTGCATAGCCGGAAGCCAGCCGACCGCCGACTCTTACTTATTTTTACTATTTAAATT